>SMSQ01019046.1:0-21792 GCA_019453375.1 Ctenoplectra terminalis | reverse complement strand
TTGTTGGACTTTTTATTTACATTTATTCTCTTCATTAATTAATACTATACTTTATTAAAAGTCCGTCTAGTATAGTTTCAAACCATTTTTCAAATATGTATTCAGCATCCCGACAAAAAGCAAAATCTTAAAGAAATTATATGTTAACGGTCTCATCTGTATATTCAACTTAGAGCGTCCGTCCATTACAAATACTAAAAAATATAGCTGATACAAAATATAATACAAGAGAAAATTAGTTTATATGTTGCTTTCTCTTCAATTTTCGATGTAAATCACAAATGTTACCATGATTAGAGCGCCCATCATGAAACAACGTCCACATTTTACACATTTAACAGAATCCTCATTTGCGGAGATTTTGAAATAGTTTTTTTTAGTTTTACTTTCAAGTATGCACAAAATTTTTAAGGTAATTTATAATATATATACGGTTTTACGACAATTGTTAGTACGAGAATAATAATAAGCCGATTTATTTGTTTTGTTTTGAGATATTAATAATAACTGGTCTGTCCTGGACTTACTTTAATATTTTATATCTGACACCGTATTAAAACAGTAAATAATTATGGCTAGTATGTGTAGAAAATATACATACATTTGAGATTTTTTCTAATGAAAATAAATTCAACTTAAAATAAACTTGTTAGTTTTAAAGAAGAATACTTAAGTCTAACAGGGGCACAAATTTTATTAAAAAGTATTGAGAAATAATTCTGAAACGGATATATCTATTATATGACATACTTTTCGCTGTACAATTCAGTGATTCCCGTCTGTTATTAAACATAACTCATCTTTTATTTAATGGAAATACCAGGAATAGTTAGTTTTTAAAGTAGACGAGCAAATCCAGTGTTTTATCATAGACGATTTTAGAAATGTTCACTTCCCCCAAAATAATAGTCGTTTGATATTTCAAGACACCTCACGCAAAAATAATAATTACCCGAAGAGATTCTAAATATCCAAATAACACGGATATATAAAATATTTTTACAAGGATTATAAAATATTATTATACCATAATAATAATAATAACATTTCATGTAACATTGTTATAAAATGTTATTATACCATAATCATAATAATAATAACATTTCTTGTAACATTGTTATAAAATGTTATTATATCATAATAATAACAATAACATTTCTTGTAACATTGTTATAAAATGTTATTATACCATAATAATAACAATAACATTTCTTGTAACATTGTTATAAAATGTTATTATACCATAATAATAATAATAATAACATTTATTATAAGATTGTTATAAAATGTTATTATACCATAATAATAACATTAACTTTTCTTGTAACATTGTTATAAAATGTTATTATACCATAAGAATAATAATAACATTTATTATAACATTGTTATAAAATGGTGTTATAACATAACATTTTTCATTCTCCCAGATACAAAGTACTAAGATTACTCACAATCAGATACACGATTTATCCAATCGGTAAGAGATCTATCTTAAAGAATAAATTACGTATCTTGTATGTTCATGTCATTCCACTTAACAGAAAGTAACTACTTTTAACAGATCGAATAAAGTTAGCAATTACAACATTGTTCGTGTTAATAAACAGTTACACACTTTCTTCGTCATATATTAAGCGTAGCATTTTCCCTTTGCCCCTGTTAAAGTTATTAAAGTAACTACCATTTAATAACTCCTCGTTCGAACTTTCTCCGATCTTTTTTCGCTACAAAATGATACAACAATGAGTGTTTTATAAAATCTACAGAAACACGTGCTAGGTGTAGTGGAAACGTGGCTCGTCGGTTCAACGATCGGTGTCATTTGCCTAGGAAATTACGGTCTTCTGTCACACTGACTAATTTACTTCGTTACTCGCGACAACGTAACTCTGTCACTGGCACCGCAGCTCGCTGTGCTTCTCGCTTCCATCTACTCGGCAACCAGTTTCGTTTAACACATTTTTCTCTCTTCGGCTACCTGCACCTTCTAGACAATCGTCTAACGATACTACCATCCAACATCGTATCGATACTGTAGGAATGTTAGCTTGTAACAGGTAAAATACTCTATTGGAATTCTCGATGTAGAATATAAAAATGTCTTTTATACAAAATACTTTTATTACATAAATATATTAAAATACATTAGCTATACTCTTTACTTCTATATCTTTAACCCTTTGCCCTATAACCAGGAGTCACACTCGTGGCACCGATTCTGGATAAAATACAATAAAAACACACAATGTTCATGATAAAATTCAATTTTAGCTTTAACTGTAATTTAAATTTACTATAATCACGAGTCACACTCATGGCACCGATTCTGGATAAAATACAATAAAAATACACGATATTTATGATAAAGTTCAATTTTAGCTTCAACTCTAATTTAAATTTACAATATTGAAAATTATACAAAATATGTTGTAATATTTCGATACTTTGCGTTTGACAGAGTGTAAAAGACGTGAATAACTATCGCTGATATGTATGAAGATCGAAGATATCGTAAGCCAAGGGGTTAACCCCATGCAGTATCATTTAGCCGGGAAAAATCTGGGACAAAAATGTAGCGGTTGACGCTCGCCAAACGCTATTGCCAAGATTGTTTACATCTTAGCCCTTATTTTCATTAGGCTCGAAATTGTAATCACGAGTCAGACTCGTCAAAGTATGGCAAGATAGCCGCTATGGCGACAAGCATAATTTTCTTCAGAGATTGTTTTCAATTAAATTCTGTATCTTCGTCAATTCAAACAATTCATTTATTTTAAAATAAACTAAATTAACTAAATAAATAAAAAATCGTAAACATTTGTAATTTTCTGTTTCTCTTTCCAAAAGAACACTAAGTTTTCGAGTTAGTCCTTTGAAACTTAAAAAAGTTCGCGAGTGCAAAGGGTTAACTTTAATGTCTCGCATTCCCTTGACAATCTTTCAGACTCTCAAAATTCAGCTGTCCATTTTCAACTGTCTCAATATTTTCAACTTGTTTTGGTTTAGACGAACTACTATATTTAATTAGTTTTTTGTTTTTTCGTGTTTTTCGTCTCCATTACGCACTTACAGCATCTTTCTCTTTTTTCTGCTGTTGTATCTTTTACTCTTTTTTCTCAGTATTTTTCCTATTCAATAACAGCGGTTCGTCAATGACACTCTCACTATTGCTGAACATTTCTAATATAAAGAATTTTGACAAAAATATTCAACTATACGAATATAATTGTTGATAATTCACGCGTATTTAATAGAATGAATTTTCGCTTTAAACACTTCGGTTTGATTCTAACCGAGAATTCTGTATCGTTTTCTTCCAATTAATTATGATTTTTCGTTCTGTGGTTATTTGTTATACTTTGAAGCTAAAATCGCTATTGCCGCGATATCACGACAGCTAATCAGTTTTCTTTTTCTTATGCACAATATTTTTCACATTTAACACATTTGCATCACGACTTAAATTGCAAGGACTCTTACTTATCACCAAAGTCTATTCGATTGATCGCGTGTAGTTCATTGGATCATTTATAATTCGTCACAATTAAAATATTTGCTATTCTTTATTAATACTAACTGGATATAATTATATATCAGAGTACAAAGGATAATATATATTAATAAATATAAAATTGTTAGTGCAAATATTTTTATTCAACGGTATGGTACGATATCGATGTCGGCGGATTATTCCGCGTTTGGTGATATAGAGAAGAAATTGCTCGGGGAATATTTCGCTTCGTGATGCAGATGGATTAACTAACAAATCTTTTATTTCATTTTTTAATATATAATTTTAATATATTACATATTACATATATTAATATTATATATAATTTAATACTACATAATTTTAATTTTAATAAATAATTTTTTTAGAATTTTTTGTAGAAGAGAAATAGTTTTAATTTTAAGTTATTCGACTTGTGGGTTCTAACAGCCCCACCCCCTAGGAATTCTAGACCTGGAATCCCCCAGGAATCCAGACCTGGAACCAAAGTCCTGCTGATTCATTGTTAGTCGTATTAACGATACACTGGATATAGACTTCGTTGTTGAGTATATGGTTGGATAATGTTTCACCAACCAGAGGTTCAGATTTTTCAATAAAGCAAATTCAGTGCATAAAATAAATTCCATTTGCCTCCATTGCCCTGTTAGAATTAAGTATTCTGAACTTCCATACTCGAGGGGGCATTGACGAATTAGCATACGACGAGTGGAGTCGTTTAAATGTGAACTAACAGCAGCAGTTTGGCTATTTGCATGATAAAGAGTGAAAGGACGAATTTGCTTTAAAGACACTTCAGAAACCTTCCGAGTGAATCGATTCAAACGAAAAAATTAGGCGTGAAATTTTTCGGTTGCATTCCATTTAAACCTGCAGATGGTTTTTTTTCATACAGACTGTTTAATAGTCGAGATCAGCTACTCAAACGTTTCCGGATCACATCTGATATACTAATTTACATACGACGATACGTGTCCAGATGGAGTATTACTGAAATCGTTGGGCCAAAAAATTTCTAGTATCTGAAAGTAGATTTTAAAGTCGAACGTATTTTGTAAAAGGGTAACACAACTGTGGACTGTAATTATTATGCAAATTATTGTAATATAGACATGTAAATGGTCTTATCGTTAGTAAGTATATAATAATATATAATATTATATATTATATACTATAATATTATTATAATATTTTACTATAATAATTCCACTTTGAAGGAAATTAATTTGCTCTGCTTGTTCAGTCGCAAGGATCTGTAGTTTAAAATACACCTGAAATCCAGTTTAGTTTTATAACCCAACCGTCAATCCGCTATTTACATATGACCATCATATGTCACATTTCAATATTATTTTTGTGAAAACACGACGATAATTAAACATAGAGGCTTCATTTTGATTTTAAATTTAACATAAACCTAAATATCGCGATGCGTAAACTAGCTTTACATGAAATTTCTCTACATCTTCTATAATTTTGTTCCAAATTCGTATGTCCACAGTTTCCATTTTAATCTAATTTCTTCACTCGGCATAGATAGAAATATAATAAAGCAAACATACAATACTAACAATCATATATTTTAAGTATCTCAAACCAATCCCCAAATATACATCTCAAAACTTAAAACTATAGCTTCTCTTTCGTTGTAACGATCGAATAAATTCTCCAAACTACCACCAACGGTGTAACAAGTTTTCAACGAATGATTACTTTCTCCCAATCAATACGCTTATTCCTTCATAACGGCTCAACTGGATAAATGTCCGTCGGCTCGCAAGTGCCGTAATCAGCCGTCCGCTAACACCGTTAGATAAAGCCGTTGATGCGTCTTGAAGTTGTTGGCCGGAATTGAAAAGGGTCTCGAAGGGTTTGATGATGTCGAAGAAAGCGAACGCGGCTTGGGAGAAGAGAAAGACGATCGAAAGAACAGACGACAAAGGATCTCGCTCCTTTCTGCCGTTGGACAAGGAGAAAGCGTCGAATTCAAAAGGTTGGAGGAGGCTGGATAAAGGGAACGGAGAAGGAAAAACGTTGGAGAAAAGATGGAGGATGGCACGGAAGGGAAGGGACGAGGTAGCGGAAGCGCGGCTTCGGAGCTCGATTATGTGATATAAAGTTGCCAGAGCGAGGGGTGGATAGGGAAGGAGGGCCAAAGAGAGATGCACCCCCGTTGATTGAGCCGCCACCTTCAACGTGCCGTGAACACATGTGCTGGTGGCAACACTCTGATTGGAAGCCAGATGGGCTCTTCAGCCTCTTACCTTGGCATCGGCTCCCTCTGTGTTTCTCCTTCAGCCGTGTTTCTTTCCCTCTCGCTCGTTCGCTCGTTCTTCGACTTGGCTCGGCCTCTGTTTCCATCTCCGACATCTTTTTCTTCCTCGACACCTGAAACACAACCCTCTTTCGCAAAGTGCCTCTCGATATAGCCGAGACGACTATCCTAGCCTGGCCTTGGCTGACTACTACTCTGCATGCAGGTTGCCGAACAGCATGATCAAATTGAAACGAAGCGGCTTGGATAAGAGGCTGTGAAGAGGAGCAGATAAACTCGGCCGATTTCGTGAGCCGATCGAGGGATCCTGGCTTAATACCGCATAAAACTAACATTTATCTGGCATCTTGGCCTCGTCGTCGGATAGATTTAACGGAATACTTGAACGATTGATTGAATCGAATCCCTGCTTGGAATCCGGGTCATCTCGCTGATGGTAGTTTTGATCTTAACGGAAGTTTCGAACAGACTTGGAGACGCGACGCCGTTCGTTTTATTCAAATTCTTCGCGAGTTCTAACGCGCTCGAAGCACACACGAGCCATACGGTCGACGAAGAGCAGCTTGTCTATGAGGATCATTCGGAGAATTCCGGTATTTTACATTAATAGGATTTGGAAAGTTTGCAATACCACTTGCGTATTCTTTCCTCATGAAGTCGTCCACATAGTTAGCATACATTAACGTATTGATTTGGCTAAAACTTCTTGCATTCTTCGGAATTGTCTTGTTCGGAGGAGTTCTTGTGTCGTGTAAAGTACTTTTGTCACGTTCGTGTAATTTACATTTTACGTCTCTGATTTAATTTAAGCGAGCCATAAGTCTACACCTTGTTTATTTTATTTTATTTTATGAACTAATTGTTTTGAGTAAGAAAATATTAGATTGCAAATTGGGTTGAAATATAAAACATAATAATGAAAAATGACCTTTATCTCGAAGATTAAAATATTCTGAAGAGATTTTCACGAAGTAAATAAACTTTGTGCGTAAACTGAGTAGAAACTTGTAATTCACCCTGTTAAATACATAAATATCGAATAAAGAAAAAATAAATTCCTTGTTATAAAATCTAGAAGCTCTTTCTGTAAGTATCCTTCAAATTTAAATATCTCAATTTCCTATTGATTTAATACTACACGAAAATAAGAAAAAAAATTGATAAGCGTTATAGAAGAAATTGTACAAGAAAATGTAAAAGAAAATGCCAGAAGAAACCTATGGAGAAAAGATACAGAAGGAGAAGTTGTTAAAGTTGACACGAGTTTTGATGACAACTGAACGTCAAGTAAAAATGAGGAAGTTCCTAACGAAGCGTAGCTTCCGGCAATTAGCCGTCTCACTCAATGATTACTGTACTTTATTTAACTTCACCGTTCGAAGATGTCACTCGGATCTGCCGGTGACATTTACTATGAAATGGTTTCTTTTGCACCGCAAGATCCAAAAGCGGTAATTAGAGCGTGCGGTAACCAGAGCGTTCCCGGTACTCTCTGAGAAAATGGCAGCCCGGGATTTTCTGTCTTTAACAGCAACGAGGTGATGCCTGACTTTATACCGTGTCGGGACTCGTTAAAGTCCTAGCGCCATTGTCGTAATTGTGGCCCCGTAAAATCCAGCGGTTACAATAGGAGCTGATTTTGCAAATGCACGAAAATTAAAACGACAAAACATATTTTTCATAGCAATGAAATACAGATATTTAAGAACAATAAGTTCTAAACTCTTTTAGCGAGGGTATAGGTAATATAGGATTATTTATATATTAGGTTGTCCCAAAAGTTTCCTTCGTTTTATTAACCCTTTGCACTCGAGAGATGACTCTTACTCACCACTTGGATTAATGCAGCGACTCGAATCGCGTATAATATAATCATTTTATTTCAACTTTTCGTGTATTTTTACATCACACGAGACCTAATATTGAATCTTAAGCTTGGTAATTTTGCTTCGTGTGATATTTTAAAAAGCATTTTACGTCAGAATGCATTTTACGTTTCTCGGGACAAGTGTCGCAAAAATGTGTCTTTCGAGTGCAAAGGGTTAATAAGTAATGGATACATAATATTAGGTTGGAAACTATGAAACGGGCGTGTTTCGTTTAGTCTGTGTTCAGCTGCGACTGAGAGAGATACATCGTAACGTGCGCTCGATATTTTTATTTATAAAGCTTAAAGGTATTCTGTTTACTCATTTTGTAAAATTTTTTCGTGTTTGTATCCCATTCTTATTTTATTTTTATCCTAAACCAGATGGAAACAATACGCGATTTACATCTACTCTTGTTGTACGAGTTTAAATTAAATCATACCGCAGCTCAAGCTTCGAGAAATATTAATCAGGCATTCGGAGATGTATCCACCGATGAAAAAAATGCTCGATATTGGTTCGAAAAATTTGGTTCTGGCAATTTGAGTATCGTGAATGAGCCTCGAGGAAGACCACCGGCCCATATTGATAACGAGGAATTAAGGACGACTGTGGAATCCGATCCATAGACAACTAGTCGAACACTTGGGTCTAAACTAGAAACTAGTCATACCGCTGTGTTAAAACATTTGCGTGCAATAAATAAAGTCAATAAATTGAACATAGCTGAACACAAACTAAACAAAAAACGCCCGTTTCATAGTTTCCAACCTAATATTTTATGTTTTACAGTATGTTATCCCTTTGCGGTCGAGAGGTGACTCTCAGGTACCACTTGGTTTGATGCAACTCAAGCGGCGACAATGTTTATTTATGTTTCTTTAACCCTTTCGGTACGAGCACCGGATATATCCGGCATTCATCCGATGACGTGGTGTTACTTATATAATTAATAAAATTTTATATAAATATCTTTTAATATTAAAACTATAAACGACGCTTGTTAGAAGAAACATTGTTTTATTAACACGTTGACTGCCACAGTGGTCATATGTGACCGGAGTTTGTTTCTCCTGTAGCGCCATGGTGGTCATCGGTGACCAGAGTGCTTCAAATGTTTATAATTGTAAAAATGAAATGAAGATTGATAGTTAATGAATTTTGAACATCATCGTCGCTATTAGAGAATGTTTTGAAATAAAGCGTGCACTATTCAACGATTAAAAATTCTTAGAAGATCAAAAATGAGAGATTCATTTTTATCGAATCTTCTATTTACTGGTGCGGCGTCCTGAGTTATGGCGTCCTGAGCAAAACATGTGATTTCGTCGTGGCAGTCAACGTGTTAAACAGATTTCTTATTTGACGCCTAGAAAAATCTTCATACAAAAGAGCACTGACCACGCGCTACGTGTACATTTTCGGAGCGGCGCCTCGTACAGCGGGAGTGTCACGGCGGACAGAGCGCTCGTACCCAATGGGTTAATCTTAGGAAGTGAAGAATGATACGCCCTCGAATAGCTATAACATTTTCTTGTCTCAAATTCAAGTTCGAGATTGCGGATCGGACTGCGTCTT
Source organism: Ctenoplectra terminalis (assembly GCA_019453375.1). Lineage (NCBI taxonomy): Eukaryota > Metazoa > Arthropoda > Insecta > Hymenoptera > Apidae > Ctenoplectra > Ctenoplectra terminalis. The sequence continues at coordinate 12,560 of SMSQ01019046.1, read as the reverse complement.
TAGCGTTAGTCTGAGCTCGACAGTCGTGGCAATAGGAATATTACTTTCAAAGTTTCTGAGCCTTATAAGCATGGAAAATGGTAATGAAATCGGTTCGAGTGAAGATGAGTTTGATTTTTCGTTGTTGAACAACGAAATTACCTCTGTATATAAAGCAGTTGGCGATAGAGAAAAGGAAAGCAGCGATGAAGATAAAATACCACACAATGCAACGATACAGAGCTTAATATTTAACAAATCTTCTTCTTTGAGATACAAAGATTTATAAAGCATTAAAATATAAAAGTTTTGTACGTTAATTTGTATGTGAAATCATTTTAAGATTGATGTTAGCTGTAAGAAATTCACGAAATGCGCGAAAAATCGTGTCGAGTTGCTGGCTCGCCCGAGCGAGAAAGATCTCGACAGCAAAGGGTTATTATATTATTTAAGATCCATTTTGCTCCATTATCTTCCTCCATCTTTCGTTTAACAAATAAAGCTGCATGTTTACATAAACACTGTCAGAACAAAGCTGCTGCGGGAAGATAACGAAAGAAATTTTGGGAACAACCTAATAATTACGTTTTATTTTATTGTTGTAATATTTTTATAATAATATTTAAAAATGATTACGTACCAGATGTACAATATTTATGAGATTTTTTTATTCGTACACGCTGAGAGTACAATTGTTATACCCTGTTTTCTGTTTCACTGTAAAGTCTTGTTTCAATTGTAATTTTATTGATATTGAATTAAAATATTTATAGAAGACAGAGAAGAGACAAGTTGTGACTTATGTGAGGACAAATTTCAAAACTTCGTAGGAAAATAGATAGTGATATTAATTTCGAAAACATAGTAAGCGGATGATCGATAGAAAGATTATAGATTGGTTAGTAAAGTTTGAATAAGAAAGAGCAGAAAGAAGAGAGTTATTATAAATGCAATAATATAGTTTATAACGAAAGAAACTGCAATGAATAAAATACTTAGTCAAATTTATAGTCATTTAAAAATGTGATCCAGAGTGACAGAGCGAATGTAAAAGACAAATTGATAAGATAACTGATAAATATAGTTAATATACTGTAAACCAAATTCAATTCTCAGTTTAGAAGCTGAATAAACACTGTTATAATAACAAAAATATTTAAAAACAATTTCCAAAATAATTACCGAAATTTTACATCATACATATATAAGCATCGCAAATTAGAAGTTTCTTTTCGCCAAAATAAGCATTTCAAATATTCGAACTACAACGAAACATTTAACGCTAAAACTACCGATTAAGTCAAAATGACTTGTTCATAATTTCTTATAGAAATTTTAGAAATTTACAATAATAAATTTTTGAGAAATTTCCACAATTTTTTGTAAAAAAAATATGCATAAAGAATTATTACCCTTATTATACGTATTTTTCGAAATACCTATCGTTTTGATTTCTTTGCTACAAATAACTCTACTTTAATCGTCGGTAGTTCTAGTTAACCTGTTAAAACACTTTTGATCGATCAATAATAATATCCAACCTAATTATCAACGCACAAAAATCGTCTCAATTCGGAACACATCGCCCACCGATCGACCGATCTTTCCATTCACACAGTTCCCCGGGCAAACCTGTTCCCGAGCAAAAGCCACGAGTGTCGCGATCAGAGAAACACCGTCTCGCCGATGTATAGAACGGTAACGTCAGTAGGTTTACAGGCTGAACGTAAACGGGCTTGTTAGGACGGCTGGATGGATTCGAAGGTTTTCACGGCTGAGGAAGGTAGGAGACAGAGTAGGGAAGAAGAGAGACAGAAAGGAAGCAGGGGTTTCCAGTCAGGACATGAGGGACAGTTCACCGGCTTTACCCGCCGGCAGTCCCTAGAGGTGGCAGTCCCGTTGCAAGCTGAACCTAGTCTGTGGTTGCTGGCTTGTTAGATCCAGTTTGGGGTTGGTACGGTCTGAAGAGGGGGTTGCCCAGTGGAGGGCGCCACTCTTCAGTAGACCGCAATCGGGTATGCAATTTACGTGGTGTCCGACCTCTGCGACCTCTGCCCCATCCCCTTATTCCGGCAGCCGTACTCACGTCCCAGCCTCAGTATCCACCATCCCCTAACCCAAGCCTCCTCACCCTCGTTTCGTCCTCATCCTCCTCCTACCGCCTCATTTCTCCGGCCCAGGTTTCTGCAGGATTCGCACCCGTGTGCAAAACGAAGGATCCAGGTGTGAGACTGTGTTCAGGCTCCTCCACGCTCGATACGCAACAGTAGAAAACGTGGCGTGTGGGCGGCGAAGTAGTCCTCGCAACCAGGCAGCCTGAATATTGGCGGCTGCGGGGACGATTGGTCGAGGAGGGTGAGAAAGGTGCGGATATGGTGGAAGAACGAAAGCCGATGGCTGTCGCGAGCAGAAGCTCCGACGGCAGTTAGGATAGAACTGGTTTCTTCCAACCGGGGTACACGGTAAGATTTCTCGTGGTCTTCGACGGGCTTTACGAACACCGGTAATGACGCTCAGGAAATTGGAAGTAGCGAGGAGGATTGAAATTGGTCGAGCATACGAACTAACAATTTGTCGGAGATCAAGGAGAAGTGTTTCCATCGTGGTCGCCGATCGTTCGGTCGGTTAACGTGACCGATTTCAAAGGGCTCTGATGGTTCTCGTTCTTTCCTCGCCCCATGCTGTCGTCATTTCCTTCGAGATGGTGGAGGTATCTCGCAAGCGTTTCCTGAATCGCTAGGATGAGTGAAGAATTTGATTAGATTAGAAGACGAGTTATTCAGATTGGTTATTTTATGAGATTTCATCATCTATCGTGTGTAGATCATTTGGTAGAGACAGTGTGGAAGATTTAGAACGTAGTGAAATGTAGTATCGAAAGAATATATGGTCATAATAAAGTAATTGTCTTACTACACTTTTAGCATCACTTTTGTGACTTTTCAAATTTATACAATGACCCTTACGGTATGAATATTTACGCTTATAAGATATAAATACAGCTCGTGATACAAGATTTGTTAAAGAAACTTAATAGTAAAATCTACGTACTTAATTCTAGCTTGTGTAAAGACAATGTTGAAACAAATCTTTGTGTATGAAAGCTTAACAAAAATGTATTACAGTCGGTAAAATAAAATTAGGCAACGTGGTTAGAATTAAAGATACAAACTGTCGATGTAGAATAAAATTCGACGGAGCTTGATTACAGTAGCTATACCGTACACAAATGTTTGAATTTTTTTAATTTGAATAATTTCATTGTTTAGTTCCACGAATTCAACTTACAAGAAATATTACGGAGTTGACACGCGTTAATTCTGATGAAATTTTGATACGATACAGATCTCGAAAAAATATTAGACACGTATCTTTTTATATCCACCATCGTTCACCGTGAATCGGTGACCAGCGGTAATCAGTCCTTAAAGTAGGATATAAAAGTTTTTAAACGAATAAATTTTTTGTTTAATTAAATTCTGAAAAATGCAACGTTGTGAATTTATAAACTTTCTATGAAACATCAGAGGCAAGTTATTTTGGCCACTTCGATAGTTCTAGTGTTAAATTTATAGGTGATTGTGAAGATCTAATAAGGAATGTTTCGAAGTTGACACGCGCTGATTTTTTATGGAATTTTGATATGATATAGATCTTCAGGATTTGAGAATTTTGAAAATTTGAGAAGATTGATATCTGCGATCGTTCTCTTTGAAGGGGCGATATCAGCCCTCAGATGGTGAAAAACTTATTTGATAGTATATCTCGAAAACTATTGGAGATAGAAAGAAAGTTTAAACGTACGGTTTGTCTATTTTTAAATGTTCACTCAAACTATATAAAAAGGTTTTAGAAAAATTAACCCTCTATAGCCCGAATTTCGTGTGTTTATTGGAGAAAAAATTACGATCGATTACATTTTTTCACTTTGATTTCAAAATGTTTAAACTAATAATTACCGTAGATGGATCGTGATGTCGCTACAGTAATACAGTAATCAAATTTAATAGTGCAGTGATAACTAAAAATTAATTTTTTAAAATATACATCAGTTCGTAACTTTTAAGTCGACGGTTCCATACAGGGTTAATTCGTTTATAAACTTTTCACCCAACCTTGATTCCCTGAGAACTGATATTACCCCTTCGAAAGAAACGATGACCGATATAAAAAAATACGCGTCTAAAATCTTTTCGAGATCTATATCATATTTTACCATAGTATCAAAATTTCATAAAAATCGGTGCGTGTAAGCTCCATAACATTCCTTGTTAGAATCTTGATAAAGTTCCATTATTTCCGTATCCTCAATTTTAAATCGATGTACGATGCCTTAAGAATACAGTTTACGATCAATAAAACAGAGAATTACAAGTAATCCGTGGCATCAGGTGTTATAGAGGTTTCAGGTTGTTCGACACGTTCCAATGCAAATGTCAGGTTGAGCGTTCCGACCTCGCGTAATGCGCATGTTAATCGGCTGAGGCTACGTCGTATACCGGCACCAACGGTATAATTCGCTGAATTTACAAGCCTTATCGCAATCGTTGCATTTAATCGTCGAGAATTAGGTTATGTCGTCGAACTGACGTTGCCGCCTTAACACTTCGACCCATCAAAGGTGAATTACCGCGTGATAAAAATTAATTTCCGAATTAATGTAGGAAACAATCCCTCGTAGATAACGAATGGTATAAAATAAAATGAGTTATATGAATTTAACAGGACACTAATTTAAAAATCATAATATATATTATAGGTGGAATTAAATATTCCATTGTTTACTAGATTCCATCTCTTCTAATTATACTCGAGAAGAACGTCGAATACTGGATAAAAAATAGAATGACAGTCGTTCATTTCTGACTGCCATCTGTTTCGACGTTTAAACGGTTGTCGAAGCTATTCGTAAATTATTGCAATCGATAGACTGATTAATTGGAAAGTCAATGAAGAAGTAAGAGAAGCGATATATAATTGGTAAATAATATATAATTCAGTTGACTAATATTTTGTCGCGGTTTTCTATCATGCATATATTCGTAATTTATTGTGGCATATACTTGAATAAACTTCGTAAAGATAATTGCATCATGAAATAAGTACCTAAAAAGTAGAAGAAAAGGGAAACTCGATTCATCGGGTTTTTAGTTCCTTTTTTTTTTCCTTTTTTTTGAGAATGTCCGAAGCACTTGACTAACTTGAAATCTTCTTAGACCAAACGAGGGGAAGTAAGGAACAAGAGAAATCCAATTTCAGCTCCCTGGTGTGTAATAACCAAGGAATGTCAAAATGGGGAAAATGCAGGTAATGTTAGAATAATTCTCTTCTCTATGCTTCGCCAAAGTCTTGCAAACTAAATCCTTCTTAATTTTTCTTCAAAGAAAAATTATTTGTACACGTACACGAGGAATAAAATTTACGAAACCTAGATTTTTATAGTTTTATATTTTTTTTTGGAAGGAAATTTTTTTGTAACGTAAAATTAATTACATTTTAGAGTATTTAAATAGTTCACCTTTTCACTACGATGCTCTAAAGATTAAAAATTCTATTGCTATATAGATCAATACAATTTTTGTCGATATAAGAGAAATGTACATATTAAAATTTAGATATATTGTGCAATGAATTATATTATAACACATGTGAATGAAAATAAGAATATTCATTTTTTAATATAAAATTATGCTAAAGTTATTTTTAAAAGATATAAATAGAATTTTCTTCGTTTTATGATTTAGTTTATTATATGCGTAATTATAGATTATTCGTTTTATCATAAAAATATTTTATGGTATAAAAGATGTCTATGTACGATTTTGTAAAGGATTTAATTTCTGAGACCGGTTAATACTTCTATAATTGTTCCCACAGTAAAAAGTATTCTAACGAATAGGCTGCAAATCTGATTAATTTATGGAAAATTTGAAGGCACAAAAATACAAAGAATATACATAATGAGCAAAAATATATAGATAGAACAAAAATTTAGTACTCATTGTAACATTTAGCGAATAAAACAATTGCCTCCTATTTATAAAAATTTATATTTTTTAAAATATGAATTTCCATAAAAATTCGCAGCCTAGTAATAAATCTGTGTCACTCAAATATTTTTAATCATAAAACGAAGGAAATTTTATTTATATCTTTTAAAAATAACTTTAGCATAATTTTATATTAAAAATGAATATTCATCGTCTAACATATCCTTGAATCTGAAATATATTATAGCTTGCGCTTAAAGTTATTTTAAAGCCAGTTTAAATAAAAATATTACAGAAATAAAAGAAAACGGTTAATTGTGATTTTTAGCATATTGTCGCTTACATAACTGGGGGTGCGAACGGTATCGGAAAGGCTGTCGCCGAGAAAATTCTTTGCCAAGGTGGCAAGGTGGTGTTGGCCGATATATCTTGCAACGGGTCTAAAATTGCCGAGAGCATGGGCGAAAAAGCTTTATTTTCGTGTACCGACGTAAGTTTGATTACTCGTAAGACTTGGTGCCAATATCGTTTGTGCGAATAAATCTATCAATTATATTGAATGAAATGATATTAAGAAATGACACGTATCCTTAACTCCTTCGAAAGCTATTTCTGAACACTGAAAAAGAGATTATGAAAACATTGAAAAAGAATTTTATTATTTGTAGTTTTTACACGTATACCAAACAATTGGTATTTTTCTTTCCTTTCACTATATATGTATATGTATATAAAAATTTATTTATACGAATTTCCATAAAAATTATCAATTTTAATTAATGAAAATAAATGAATCCAACGAATACATCTTTTACAGTTTTTTTAAATTCCAAATAATTTATCGGATTCGAACTTCAAAAAGAGAAACATTTTATGTAGCAGAAACCTAATATTTAGAACTGTTTGCTTATCATACATCAATCATTTTTAAGCTCGCATAGACGTAAACATTTTGCACATCTTTCTTTTCTCCCATCTTTATTAAATTAATTAAAAAATATATATATTACAATATATTACAATATTACAATATGATAAATTTTTTAATTACATTAGTACATGATATTATAATATATATATATATATTTTTTTACATACATCTTTCTTTTCTCAAGCTTTATTAAATTAATTAAAAAATATATATATATTACAATATATTACAATGTTACAATATTATAAATTTTTTAATTACATTAGTGCATGATATTATAATATATATTACAATACATATATATATATATATATATATTTTTTTTTAATTAATTTAATAAAGATTGAAAGATGAAAGATGTACAAAATGTTTACGTCTATGCGAGCTTAAAAATGATTGATGCATGATAAGCAAACAGTACTAAATATTAGGTTGGTGGTACATAAAATGTTTCTCTTTTTGAAGTTCGAATCCGATAAATTATTTAGAATTTAAAAAACTGTAAAAACTGTATTCGTTGGATTCATTTATTTCCATTTATTAGAATTGATGATTTTTATAAATCTTGAATCATAAAATTAAACAATCATCAGGAAATGTGTATAGTATCGTATAGAAATTAATTTTGATTAAATACATACGGTTTTAAAGAATCTACGCGCGATTAAAGTTTTATTTGAGAAAACCTTTATATGCACCAACTTAATAGTAAAATATACAATAAATTTCTGACTTCTAACGATAAACAATCAATAAATACCAAAATCTTTCTGAAAAAAAAAAAAAAAAAAAAAAATTAACGGTCTAACAAAATCACAAGAATACAATAAAAGAACCTCACAGGTTAGAATGGAGAAGGACGTATTGGATAGTATGAAGTGCGTGAAAGATAAATTCGGCGGCGTGAACGTGCTGGTTAATTCCGCTGGTGTCGTTGGCTACGAGCAGATCTACGATTTCAAGAATAAAAAGCCCCATTCGGTCGAAATGTACAAGTGTCAGTTCGACACGAATGTTTGGGGTTTATTTAACGTGACTCGTTTAATGGTCGGTATGATGGCAGAGAATAAACCCGATGCCAATAAGCAGAGAGGAGTTATTATAAATCTCGCAAGCATGATGGCGTACGAGCCACCACCTGGATTGGTCGCTTATGGTGGCACGAAAGCCGCGGTTGCCGGTATGACGGTGCCTTTAGCCAGAGGACTCGCATCGAAAGGAATACGCGTCGTCGGCATATGTCCTGGTTACATAGAGAGTCCTATGACAGGTATTTCAATGCTACACCTATTTCTGTCCACACATTTCTTACTGTTAGGCAATTTCATAAATTGTACGGTTAATCGAAAAATTGTATAACAAAATGCAGAGGCGGATTAAGCCAACGCGCGGCCTGTTGCAAATGTTACCAGGAGACCCTATTTTACAGAAACATTTTCAAAGATATTTTGTTTTCTGAAATATTTTTAGAAAAACATTTCTTCGAAGCAAAATTATCTGTTAACGATAGCCAGAGCTGTTGCAAAATTTTACGAGCTAAACTTTTTCTGCTCTAGGCGCGGGGCTCGTAGCATTTGCTATTAGGTTGGAAACTATGAAACGAGCGTTGCGTCAATTCGTGCGGCACATATGAGTCCAATTTTTTGACTTTATTTATTGCACACAAATGTTTTAACACAGCTGTACGACTAGTTGCTAGTTTAGACCCAAGTGTTCGATTAGTTGTGCGTGGATCGGATTCCACGGTCGTCCTTAATTCCTCGTTATCAATATGGGCTGGTGGTCTTCCTCGAGGCTCATTCACGATACTCAAATTGCCAGAACGAAATTTTTCGAACCAATATCGAGCATTTTTTTCATCGGTAGATCCATCTCCGAATGCCTGATTAATATTTCTTGAAGCTTGAGCCGCGGTATGATTTAATTTAAACTCGTAGAACAAGAGTAGATGTAAATCGTGTTTTGTTTCCATCTGGTTTTGGATAAAAATGAAATAAAAATGGGATACAAAGACGAAAAAATTTTACAAAATGAGTAAGAAGAATATCTTTAAGCTTTATGAATAAAAATATCGAGCGCACGTTACAATGTATCTCTCTCAGTCGCAGCTGAACACAGATTAAACAAAAAACGCCCGTTTCAGAGTTTCCAATCTAATACTTACGCTGTATGGCTAATTTGGCCCTGACAAAATGGAAAGATTTATTGAAAGAGAAATCGAAAGATTAACAGGTAGGGGAGAAATAGACAATGGCGGTAGCTTAAGCTATAATTGGGATAAAATCAAAGTATGGGATCAAGTGTTTATTGAAAAGTATTTTTTATAAACTTAAACTATTAAACTGTTTATCTATTTTGTTGAATACGAAAATCCTTGGCTTCGTATTAATCTAGTTAATATAATTACTAACTCTTGATCGCTATTGTCCACATTTGTGAGTAATAGAGGTTAGACAGCATTTTTCCGTTGAAACTTCAAGCGGAGATTTCACTCCCCGAACTTGCGATTGTGCAGCTATAAAAAAAAACGTGTCCCTTATTTTCACCTGTTTAATGTATCCACCAAATTTCACCAAAATCGGAGACGGACAGTTCGGTATGTTTCCATGTCAGCATAGTGTGTTCTATACAGGGTGTTTCAAAAGGTCTGTAAGTCCACTTAGAGAATGATTCCTGAGATGATTTCAAACAACTTCTTCCTTTGCGAAAATGTAAAATTCGGTTTTGTTAAGAAGTTATTAACGAAAAACACTGGCCAATCCTAGAGCGAGTAAAGCGGCTGGCGACCAGAGGTAGTGTTGATTCCACACCGCACTTGTACCTTAAAGAACAACTCAGAGCGTGTCGAAGCAACTATTGGCGAGTGTTGAGAAAAAGTTATATCGAATAAATAAATAAATTATTATATGTGTAGGATAAATAAACTGAGTTTCAACACTCGCTAGCAGTTGCTTCGATACACTCCGACTTGCTCGTTGAGGCAGAAGCACGGCACGATGTTAACACTCCCGCTTTACTCGCTCTGTGATTGGTTAGTGTTTTTCATTAACACGTTAAACGCCACGTCGATTTTGGTCGATTTATAATAATAATATAGTTAATAGTAATATAGTAATATAGTAATAATATAGAAAAATAGTTAATAATTGAAGAAGAAAATTGTAAAGTCCTATAAAGGAAAATGGTAACTTCGTTTAATGTGATTTAATAGAACCCATTAATGAATTATAAGGTATCATTTTTTGAAATTGATACTGTCAGTTCTCAGAAACCAACGACGCCTAAACGAAAATTTCAGCGTCGGTCCGCAGGGATCGGTGCGACGCTTAACGTGTTAGCTCGTTAACAAAGCTGATTTTGACATTTTCACAAAGGAAGAAATTGTTTGATATCATCTCAGGAACCATCATCATCTCAAGAACCATGGGGGCCACCGGTGACCGGCGACGCGACCAATAGTAAAACACATAATTAGAGTAAATATCTATACTGATAAATTTAAAAATAATACCACTGTTACTATAATGGTTTGAAGAAATTAATGCCATACAGAACATGCAAAAATAATTTTATTAATACAAGGAAAATATACATATTATTTTTTTCAACGTAATATACATCGCATAATAAGAAATTCATGTTGGCGCCGTGGGCAAACCACGTAAAATGCTTAATCCCAATAAAGGACTTACAGACCTTTTAGCACACCTTGTATACCATATAAATATTGAATAGTTTTTTGTAACACCCTGCATATTGTTCTTAAACCTAACATATACACTCGCTCGCACACCCATTCTCGCGGTCATCGCACTTTACGTTCTTTCCTCCTTCTACACACGCACACTTTCTCTCTCGCGCTCGTTTTTTACGGTCGTTCACCTATTGTCAGTGTTTACCATTTTTGCATATGGGTCATTGACACCCGTGAGCGACAAACATACGTGCCTCGTCACCTGTTGAGACAAGCACGTTTTTGCTCTATTTCTAATCGCCAAGTTTTTCCTGACGCTTTTTTCGTCTCCCACAATGTTATTAACACTAAACAATACTAAATACTGTTAACACTTTACCGACCGGTTTATTCGAGCGCGGATACATGGCTAACACCGGCTCGGTTTTGACTATCGTGCGGAAATATAAGCTCTTATTCTTGCAGCTTTGTTTTTAAATAGAAATTCGTGAGATTGCTTGGTATATCGTTTCTCGTATTGTAGGGTAATTTAATTGAATAAAGTTTTTAATTTTCATAATGTTAGTATTAAGCGGCAAGCGGTAGATAAACGTTGGCTGTAAAAAGCCGATTAATAGGCTCCCGGTCGCTGAGCGTTGGTTGCAAAAAGCCGATTAATAGGCTCCCGGTTTGTAAAGTGTTAATAGACTATTTGATCGTACTTCAAATTTTTGTGCACGTTTAGCCGTACAGAAACCAGAGGAAAGGAAACAGTGGATCAGCATGAAACTATCACCGAAACGGTACGGAACCTGCGAAGAAGTTGCCCATTTGATTCAAGCGTGCATCGAAAATCCATTAATGAACGGCGAGAATATACGCATAGACATGGGTTACCGATACTGCCAAGTGGGAGATTCACAAGAAGAGTCGAAGTGTTAATTACGATTTTCCGTGGAAAAGGAAACGTAGCTGTATTTGCTCATAGGTATAACAGTTGTGTTATCGATGCAAAAAAAAAAGAAAATATCGATTTGACAGTTAGATCGATCACCTTGTGATATATCCTCGCAAAACTGTCTGAACTCAACTAATATAAACACTAGTTTATTTTCTAATACAGATTTATATATTTATTTATATTTAGTTGTTTCTTGATAGATATACCATTGCGTACATAATTTATGTTCGGATTTTAGTTTCCTTATCAATCGCTCATCCCTTTAACCCTAAAACTACCAAAGCGGCCAAATGACCGGTTGGTAATTTCCTTACTCAAATTTTATAAATTATTAACCGTGCACTTTCGAGTATCTTCTATGATTTCCTGCAAAATATATTCTTGAAGATTTGTTTCTACCGCACTATATATTTTTCCAAGTATCTATTATTGTAATTTCTTTGGTACAAATAGGTATACTTTAATCGTCGGTAGCTTTAGTGTTAACGAGATATTTAAACAAATTCTTTTAGCATCGCATATCGCTAGGTCGTTTTCGTGTACAATTGAAGCTATGAATTTCAAAACAACGTAAATCTACTTTTTGACACTACAGTTGGTCAGAAAAGTGTACGGAGCCAGCTTACTTTGTTAGATATTAATGTTAGTTCTTCAAAATGCATTTGCTTTTTTTTACAGGGTGTCCTAAAGGTCTGTAAGTCCCTTCAAGGTATGATTACTGAAATTATTTCAAGCAGCTTTTTCCTTTGCGAAAATATCAAATTTAGTTCCATTAACGAGTTATTAACGAAAAATACTAACCGATCGCAAAGCGAGTAAGACGACTGGTCGCCAGCAAGAGCGTTGATTCCGCGCCGTGTTTGTGTCTCGATGAACAAGTCCGGATGTATCGAAGCAACTGTGAACGAGTGTTGAAACTCTGTTTATTTATTCTACACAAATCATTATTTATTTATTTGATATAACTTTTATTGAATACTCGTCAATAGTTGCTTCGATACATTCTGACTTGTTCGTCAAAGCATG
>SMSQ01019045.1:38459-67462 GCA_019453375.1 Ctenoplectra terminalis | reverse complement strand
TTTGTAATTACATAAAGTTCCGATAATACAACCGAACGCGTTTTAATTACACAAAGTTATAATAATATGCTAATACCTTCGAACGGTGCTCGCCGAGCGTTAAAGGTTAAAAGACCGTACTGACTCAAGTAGAAACAGTCGAGCCTTGGTCAGACAGAGAGGGATCCGACGAAACGCTGAGCGATAAATTCAGCGTTTGCATAACAGGATAATTCGATTTTAACGTAAGCACCGAAAAAGTGGTGGAAAAGCATAAAGATAGGAGGATAGAGTGCAGAACGAAGAAGGATGAGAAAGAATGCACGTTCAAAATCCCGAGTTACGTATTCCGGGGACATAGCCTCTAAAGTGTCCCACGCTCAGGGAACCGCAACCATCCGACGACGATTCATACGTCTTTCCCGAGAATGGAAAAGGTAAAGAGGGGACTGGAGACTCTCCAAACGCATTCTGAATTCAGTGAATAGCACTGCCCCTCTCATGAATCGCGAGAAGGGATACTTTCGGACCCTGAAGCAAGATTTTTACAAGTTACCAACTTCCGGTCCCTTACCGAAGATTTCTCGCACGATAAATCTTGTTACGATCATCGCCGTTCAACCTACACAAATTTTCAATTCAATCGTAAAAATTATGCTCTCTGCGTAATACACTGCGATGCATAACTATAGCACCGCCTAAATTTTTAGCCGTTTTAGACTTTAGATTGAAAGTGCGAAAGAATTAATTGTAGAAATTAAAAAAGTATGAGAAAAATGAACTGTAGACTAAATCACATTTAAATTGTCCTCTAATACAAAACAATACAATAGAAAATGTGATTTTCAACTGTTGCCGTAACTATAGCACCGGCGTTGCTATTTACTAATTTAGAAATGCAATAATAAGAATAAGTAACGAAATAAGTAGAAACATATTTCGGAAACTTATCGATAGCGTTCCAGACAGAATTTTCGAGCTAATTACAAAAAAAGGTGGCCCTACGAGATATTAAAATTGTTTATCATTATATTGATGCGGTGCTATTGTTACGCAACAGTGAAAATTCAGACTTTTGATTGTATCATATTGTACAAAACGAGAATTTAAATAAAAATTAATTTAAAGTTGATTATTTTTCATACACTTTCAATTTTTTTATTTTCAATCTAAATTCTGGAACAGTTAAAAATTTAGGCGGTGTTATAGTTACGCACCGCAGTGTATAATGAACCGGTTGTTTTTATCAAAAATTGCCAAGTTCCAAAGTAATCGTAACAACCAAATTTCACTTTATTAACCCTTAACGAACGTGAGTCACTTCTGACGTGACAAGAGTACTTCGTGGCTTCGATTGTATGGCACGTGTGAGGCGATAAGAAGGATCGTGCGACAGAACGTGCAACAGAAAACCATTCCTTCGTGTTGGAGATTGTTTCAAAAAATATCATACGTTGAAAACTTATAAATAGTTATTTGAAATTCAGACGTTTGTAACATTACATGGAAAAATAAACAATTTGTAACAAAAATATTGTTCTTACGATGCTGAACATTTTTCGCATTTTTACTGAAAACTACAACCTAGTGAGAATGATGTATAAAAAGCTATAGTCCTATAAGGGTTAACCCTTTGCACTCGAAGTTTTTTTTCATTCATATTACCAGCAACTCGAAGCAGTTTCAGTGAAAAAATCATATTCATACAGGGTGAGTCTGTTAACGTGACGACCTCAAATAACTTTTGAGGTATTCGTTTTACGAAAAAATGTTTTATATAAGAGTTGCATGGTGCCTTGAGGGACATACGGCGGTCTTATCTATTTTCTATTTCCTAATTTGTTTATTGAGATATTAGGGTCGCCTCCGGTTTTTTAAACGGAATGTGTAATTTTTACACATTTTAATTACCCTAATATTTCAACAAACAAATTAGGAAATACAAAATAGATATTAGGGTTACCTTCAGTTTTTTAAACGGAATGTGTAATTTTTACACATTTTAATTACCCTAATATTTCAATAAACAAATTAGGAAATACAAAATAGATATTAGGGTCACCTCCGGTTTTTTAAACGGAATGTGTAATTTTTACACATTTTAATTACCCTAATATTTCAATAAACAAATTAGGAAATACAAAATAGATATTAGGGTCACCTTCGGTTTTTTAAACGGAATGTGTAATTTTTACACATTTTAATTACCCTAATATTTCAACAAATAAATTAGGAAATACAAAATAGATAAGACCACCGTATGTCCCCCAAGGTACCATGCAACTTTGGTATAAAACATTTTTTTCGTAAAATGAATAACTCAAAAGTTATTTGAGGTCGTCGCGTTAACAGACTCACCCTGTATACGTAAATGATGTGCGCGTTCAAAGGAAAGACATCATTGTATGTTATAGATTATAGATTCAAATGTTGTGGTATATAAGAAAACAAAAAACTATAACATTATTACATTTTGTAATTCATCACTACTACTTTCAATATCGCTGTAATTCTCACAAATTCTTCTTTTATTCGTCATATCGGGGTACAAATTTGAATTAAAAATACGCTGTTATCGAGAACGTCATTATCCGCGAGCCGCGATCGTTATTTGTCGGCAAAAGTGATTTGTCTTTGTCCTTATGATACGAACTAAATATTATTTGCATTGTCTCCACAGCGGAGCCCTCGAGTTCGAAGACAAATTTTAAATGGCTCCGCTTCGGGAGCCCTCGAGTGCAAAGGGTTAAAAAGAGAAAGAAAAAAGAAGAGAATCATATCTGAATGGGTTGACAAACACGCAAGAGTGAATCTGCAGTTCATTGTTACCCTACTGGTGAAGATTTACGACGCAATATAGGGGTCTCTGGGTACACCAGATCACACGAAATGGATTCGCCGGGGTACACTTTGTCTTTCCGTTCACTTTCTCCGAGGGCATAATTCATGATAGCCCAACATACCTGAAATGGATTTACGATACTGGCCGAGCGTCTCCCGGCGAGTCGTCTCGCCGAAATATTGAGATGTCCCTTATTAAATTCACTTCGATCAATGATCCGTGTAATCCGAGCAACAGAAAACAAAACAAACTCCTAAACACACCGAGGAGACTTGGAACAATGGACAAGGTTGCGTAACGCTCGGACAATTAAAAGGGGACCGGCTATTCAATGGACGAAATAGATATCCTTCAGCGTCCGCCTATTCAGTACTCCAGCTAGTCTTTCCTCCTTATGCCCGCTATATTACCAGAAAATGGTCCACTTAGTAGGAGCGAAGAAAAAAGAAAGGAAAAAAAAGGAAAAAAGAAAGAAAAAAGAAAGAAAAAAAAAAGAAAAAAAAATAAGAAGAGACGAAAACTGGAGAAAGAGAGAAGGCAACGGAATATCCCACGGCGTTGGCCCGATACAGAAAAGAGGATCACATTAGGTAGAGCCAAGGGCCAAGAGAACAGGCAAAAGAATAAACGAAGAAGGAAAGAGACGAGAGAGAAGAAGGAGACAGAGAAGAAGAAAGTGGAAGAGAAGAGGGCAACCGGGGGGATGTGACCGTCTCCATAACTGTACGGTCCACTCGACTAACGTAAGTATATTGTCAATCAATCCACGGTATAAAAGCAATCTGAGGTTCGGTCGATGGGGTGGCGGGATCCCGTGGGGCGTGGACGGGCCGACCGAGGCAAGGATCCAAGGAACAGAGAAAGGAGAGTGCCACGAAGGAAGAGGGTAAAGAGTGCAAACAATTCGCTCTCGCTTCTAAGAGAAGGAACGAACGAGAGAAGAAAGTTGATAGAAAAGGAGAAGTCCTTTACTCCGGCCACTCGAAGGATCCTGCCCAACAAGTAGGATGAAACGAAACTCCTGGCTGGCTGGTGGTACCTATACCTATACTTCCTGGACACGCGTGTAGGTTCGGCACGGGGGGATATGTGCAAGGATGTGATCGCGTATATAGCGAACTCAGCGTGACCGAACGGATATGGCCGATGCTAGGATATATCTGAAAACGTCGCTGAAAGACCGGGGGGTGCCCTCGAGGAGGTGACGTGTCCTGTTCACGGGGAGTTCCGAGTGCTAGGAAAATATAACGGTCCGACCAACAGAAGAGACAATGACAACGATAAAGAGAGATTTCTTGGATTGATGGACGTTTTTAGAAATCTTTTCACGGGACGCTTTAAGATGATCCGGAACGTTAGTGGAAGCGAATAGAGTTTAAGACGGATCCTTTCTGGGAAGTTTTTGATCCCTTTATTGCTCTTAGACGTTTCTTTAAGTTTCACAGGACTGTTGTGAAAAATTAGTGTCTTCGGGAAGAGAAAAGAAAAATTGTAAATGTTTGCGGTTTTTGTTTTTGTTTTTGTTTATTTAGTTGCCTTGATTTGTTTTGAAATAAGAAAAAGGGGATTTTACTTAAAATCTGGTATCCGAAGAGAATTATCGATGTTGCCATGGCAAGTGTAGTGCAGAGAGTAAAATATGAATACGTGAATGTAACAAAATTGAGAAGTTATCAATCGTTCGAGTTAGAATTGTTTAGGTGTTTTTAAAAACATGAGAAGATTTGTAATAATATGAAAAAATATTCGAATTGTGGTGAAGTAATTTTTAGAAGTTCTACTTTTTTTGCTATATACTTAAACATATAGATTCGCATAAAAATCCACAGTATTTTTAAGCAAAAATATATTTTTAGTAAATATTCATCGACTTTTGATTTCCAAAGAATATTATAAATACAGTGTCGGACATAATTGTGAGCTCATTATATATTTCCAATTATTTTGATCAATAAGTAACTACTAAAGACAGAAATTTGCAAATATTTATCATCCATCGTATTTTTACTGCCTACAGTTTTTAATTATAATAGAATTACCTTTATAATACAAAAAAATAAACACCAAATATTCCAAAATAATTAGAACTCACAAATTTAAAGAAATCAAATTGTGCGAACCCTTACAAATAGATTGCGAATTTTTATGCATTTGTAGGAAATTTAAAGGTGCCAAATTCCACAGAACACAATTCAAAATATCTAAATTACAGTGCTCCATACAATACCGAGTAAATGAAATAACTTCCCACCAAAATCCTATTTTTCTTTCTTTTACTACATTCTCAAAAATATAAATTTCCATAAAAATCCGACGTCCGCTTACAAATCTTACACAATCTCAGATTATAATCCAAAACTACCAACAACACAGATACATTGCATAATAAACATTTTCAAATTTCATCTTCAGAACTTATTCATCGATCAAAACAATTATAAACACGTAACGAGCTCGCAATTATAGTTGTATTTTTCACAACGTTGCTCCACGAAAGAACCGTAACAAATTCCTAAGACAAAAGATAAGAACTGATACAAATAGCTTCTATCCGGACAAGATAACGTAGATGACTTCAACCATACACCAGCAAATAAGGTTACATGCCCCTGGTGATCCAACGGAAAGTTGTCCTCGCAACGTCCAACGAGGGTGGCCTGGACTAGCGGAAAATGAAATAATATCGGCGCAAACACACGGGACTGAACGCCAAAAAGGCCATGGATAAATACGTAAGAGAGTTTACTGGTGTAACGGTTGGAGAAGGGTATCGGGAGGTAGAAGGGGAGAAATTGGAAAGCAGGAAAGGGAGGAAAAGAAGAGATACGTCGTGGGATCGTATCACGTGGCAAAGCTCTTTGGATACCTCAGATTTTTCAACGTTGAGACGGATAGCAAATCTGGATAATGTATTTACAGAATCTTACGCCGTGACCCGTCGCACCCACGTGAAAATTGCTCGCACCATATTCTTTGCGATACCTATTATTCTCATCTTATAACTTGCATTCGATTTTTCTATTCAATGGTCCGTGTTAAAAAAAAAGAAGAAAAAAAGAAAAAAAGGAATGAAAAATAACTTATCCGTGCGATTTAATTACTTAACTGAATTATTCTTTAATTAATAGGAAACCTCTTTAGTCACAGACTTAAAAATTAATAAAAAGGAATTGATTATTAGACTGGGGACTTTTATATAAATTCATATTTCTGAGAATATAACAAAGAAAAGTGGAGCTTCGGGAGGAAATTATTTCATCTACCAAGTTATATAAAAAGCACTATAATTTGGATATTTTTAATGCCTTTCTATTGGGTTGTCCGGAAAGTTGGTGCCGATTTTTAAGGGAAATTCAAACACAATACATTTAAATTTTCTTGTACATTTATTAACCCCTTGCACTCGACTGGCGCCGCTATGGCGACACGCATAATTTTCTTCAGAGATTATATTTTTAATTAGATTCTATATTTTCATCATCGCTTCTTTTGTTTTAAAATAAACTAAATTAACTAAGTAAATAAAAAATCGTAAACATTTGTAATTTTCTGTTTCTCTTTCCAAAAGAACACTAAGTTTTCACAGTAGTCCTTTGAAACGTAAAAAATAAAAGTAAAATAAAAGTAAATTAACCAAATAAATAAGAAATCGTAAACATTTATAATTTTCTTTTTTTCTTTCCAAAAGAACACTTTAAGTTTTCGTAACAGTCCTTTGAAACGTAAAAAATAAAAGTAAAATAAAAGTAAATTAACCAAATAAATAAGAAATCGTAAACATTTATAATTTTCTTTTCTTCTTTCCAAAAAAACACTTTAAATTTTCGTAACAGTCCTTTGAAACTTAAAAAAGTCTTCGAGTGCAAAGAGTTAATAGCGTATAAACTATACTATATTATAGACAACATAACTATACTATAGACAAAAATAAGTCTGACTTATAAGTTAAAAAAACCCTGAAGCCGCTTAAGTCTCAAAGTATTCG
Source organism: Ctenoplectra terminalis (assembly GCA_019453375.1). Lineage (NCBI taxonomy): Eukaryota > Metazoa > Arthropoda > Insecta > Hymenoptera > Apidae > Ctenoplectra > Ctenoplectra terminalis. The sequence goes on along the minus strand of SMSQ01019045.1, from coordinate 60,656 downwards.
ATTTCTGAGAGGTGACACGCATATTGCTTTAAAAAATTTGTTTTTATTATTATCACGAATATTTATTTGTAGCCATAATGTCAATCATTAAGCCTTTGCACTCCGCTGGCACCGCTATGGCGATACGCACAATTTTCTTCAGAGGTTATGTTTTTAATTAAATTCTATATTTTCGTCAATTCAAACGCTTCTTTTATTTTAAAACGAAAGTAAATTAACCAGATAAATAAGAAATCGTGAACATTTATAATTTTCTTCTTTTCTTTCCAAAAGAACACTTTAAGTTTTCGTAACAGCCCTTTGAAACTTAAAAAAGTCTTCGAGTGCAAAGGGTTAAATTATATATGTTCCATTTTGTTCTATAACCTTTCTCCATCTCTCGCGTAACTCCAATATCCCATCCTTCCAAAGCTTCTCAGATTTTTCGACGAAAAACTTTTCCATATTTAACGCTAGAACTACTGTGCCGGTCAAAACGACTGGTTCGCAATTTGTCATAGAAATTTTATAAATTTACAGTAGCGCATTTTCAGGGATTTTCTATAATTTTTCAAACAAAATATACACAAAGAATTATTAATTCAATTTCAAGGATTTTCTATAATTTTTCAAACAAAATATACAGGAAGAATTATTAATTCAACTTGAGGGATTTTCTATAATTTTTCAAACAAAATATACACGAAGAATTATTAATTCAATTTCAGGGATTTTCTATAATTTTTCAAACAAAATATACACGAAGAATTATTAATTCAATTTCAGGGATTTTCTATAATTTTTCAAACAAAATATACACGAAGAATTATTGATTCAAAGTACCGACGACACGAGTGACGAGTTAACTCGTCCTTCCCGCTTAATAGATTAACCACACGACCCCGAATCATATTGGTAAGCCCAAAATTAGCATGACAATATGTAAAAGCTGGAGGATAGAAGAAACCAAGGCGAATATCCAGGACCACTCAGGGAGAATTGTTAAAATAGACGCACCGACCCCACGAAATCCGTTGAGCGTGATAGAATGATCTCTTTCGAGCGTGTTGGGCAAGTAAGGCGCTGGTGAAAATCATTAATCATGCGATACCACCTGTGGACCACCTCAGGCCGTACTCGAGAAGTTCGAAAGAGAGGGACGAAGAAGAACGGAGTGGTACAGAAGCAGTCTTCCAAAGCCCGTACCAGTTATTGTACGGCTGGCAGGTTTATCCGGCCTTTAATGCACCCCACTGCATTATGCCACTTATATACAAGGTCCGTAATAATACAGAATAGAACGCGAAAATTGTTGATTATTCCGCAAGAGTCTACCAGATTATCGTAGACTACAGCGTTGAATGTTATATCGTTTTTCTACGGTCGGAAAAAATGTCAAGTTGGGTATAGTGGCACGGTGATATGTTTTTATTAATATTCCATTGCGTTTTTCTTGTTTTATTTTTCTTTCTATGTAGAATTATTAATCATAAAATGCAGTTACTGTATTTATTATCTGTTGCGGTGTAAGATATTACGAGGCTTAAAATTTTGTTGGACCTTTTGTTTTATATTTTGTTTACTATATTATTGAATATTATTTTTGTTATTATTTTACTTTATGTTTTTATTGTCTTTATTTCTTTATGTCTTTTATTTTTCATCCCGTGTATAATTATTAATCATAAAATACAGTTACTGTATTTATTATCTGTTGGGGTGTAAGATATTAGAAGGTTTAAAATTTTGCTCGACTTTTTCTTTTATTTTTTTGTTTACTATACTATTGAATATTATTTTTGTTATTATTTTACTTTATGTTTCTATTTCTTTTTTATTTTTTTATGTCTTTTATTTCCCATCCTGTGTATAATTATTAATCATAAAATACAGCTACTGTATTTATTATCAGTTGGGGTGTAAGATATTAGGAGGTTTAAAATTTTGTTCGACTTTTTATTTTATTTTTTTATTTACTATACATTGAATATTATTTTTACTATTATTATTAATTATTATTATATCATTATATTATTAAAAAATAATTAACGAGCGCAAAGGGTTAATCGAAGAAACACGATCGATCGTGGATAACCAGCATCGACACCGGTGCATTTGAACGGGCATTAAAATTGATCGAATCGAAATGGACATTAGGAATGCCCGTCGGAGCATCATGTACGCAAGTCACGAAACTCAAAACTTTCTCTAAAATGTACGAGATGGTAATCAACCGTCCCAGAGGATCATATCGATTGCCAGGGAACGAGCACTCCCTTACGCATTTACGAACTCGTGACGGTCGCAAAGCAGATTCGGGAAGACCGACGATACGATGATCCGATAACCGAATGGTATATCGTTAATATTTCATCGTGCTACGTCCAGAAACTTTGCGGTCACGCGTTCATTCCGCCAGTCAAACTTCTCTCACACATGGGACGATCAAATGTATAACTTTGCCTCTATCTTTAATGGACAATTATCTTTGTACGGCAACTATCAGTGTAAACGTTAAACTTCAAAATACCACTTACACATGGAGAATAAACTTTTTCATTAATATTCTTTTTTTATTTCTCGTCTTGTTTAATTGAAGTTAAGACTGTCTGACAAGGAAACATTTATCTTAGAGGTAATCTGTATGTTGGCGGTATCTAAAAATGTTCAATTTACGTTTTGTAGTCGATGTTTTGAGTAATAAGAATCTATATTTAAAAAGAGTGCGGTTTTTACTTGATATTATATAAGGCTCTCGTAGGCGGCCGGCCGCCTTTCTCGCTCTGCGATTGATCGGTGTTTTTTTGTTAATAATTCGTTAAGAAAGCCGACTTTGATATTTTTGTAAAGGAAAAGGTTGCTTGAAATTATCTCAGGAATCCCTCCATTTCCATCTTTAAAATTCATAAAGAAGGAATTAGAAAAATAAAGATAATTGCGAAGATAATAGAATTATAATGATGGAATTTAATTAATAGAAAATAGATAATAGAATTATAATGATAGAATTTAATTAATAGAAAACACATAACAAAATTATAATGATAGAATTTAATTAATAGAAAATAGATAACAGAATTATAATGACAGAACTTGATTAATAGAAAATACATAACAGAATTATAATGATAGAATGTAATTAATAGAAAATACATAATAGAATTATAATGATAGAATTTGATTAATAGAAAATAGATAACAGAATTATAATAATAGAGTTTAATTAATAAAAAATAAATAACAAAACTCCTTACCCCAAGATCTATTCGTTTTAGTTGAAAATAAAAAATTTCAAGCGTAAGAATTTACTTAAGAATCACCATTAATTACTCTATCCCAACGAATGAACTTATCACACAACTTAATATTTTCCTAGAATTTTCTCCATGCACCTAATATAAAATATAAAAGATATACTTCGCTTACAAATAAGTTTCAAACAAAATTCTCATCGTTCTTCTTAAAATTCGTTAAATTCTTTTCACAATCCATATCAATAAACCAAAGCTTGATTACAATAGACGCACTATTTTTAACTAATTTTTTAATTTAACTAAATATTTTTGAACCGACTAATTACAACAATAGTCTACTGATAAAGTCGATTATCCTCGTAATTATAATAACCGGAACCCAGTAAATGTAACAAGAGATAAATAATGAAGGTTTGCATTCTTACATATACATCCCGCTATGCAGGTTAATATAAAATAGCTAATGCAACTTAGAGCTAGTTTCCTTTAAATACAGTCGTACAGTAAATATTTTTACTGCCGGTGTAAAAAGCTTTCGCGGCGGCGTCGATTGCGAGTTGATCGCTTTCCATAGATCGGCTTTTACATCACCGAATAAAGGTAAAATTGCTTATTTTCCTGAGGCGATGGCAATAGAACCATAAAACGCGTCTTTGTAGGCACCATAGTGACCACTTCGGAGCGGCCGGGTGTGGCTGAATTAGAGTTTAAGAGATCGCTAGCTATTGGCAAGCTGCTCGTGCAAACCGCCAATGGTCTCAATTGGGCGAGTTCCCATGTCCTCCTAAACGACTGTAAATACTCCCGAACATCTGAACGAGTATAACGCGCTCGCTACTGAAATTGATTTACCAACGCTTTAACATTTTTCTTTTATTTGAATTTCAACACAAAAAAATATGAATGAATTTTTTTTTATTCTGGTTTATAATGTCGTATCGACAATTTGATCATAAGCGACAGGTATAAGTTACAAGTAGAATGTTAAATCAACCCTTTGTCCTATAACCACGAGTCACACTGTTGTTTCAACAACGAGTAATTATATAATTATTAATATAAAATTGCCAGATTAACAGTAAAAATTGTGACGTGTTAAATACAATATTTGTAAATGATGGAGGTTAAAATTTTTAAGGTTATTCATAAAGATGAATGAAACCGAGGGTTGATCTTTTGTCTTACGATCACGAGTCGCATTCGTGGCGCAGATTCTGGATAAAATACAATAAAAAGACACGATATTTATGATAAAGTTCAATTTCAGCTTTAACCGTAATTTAAATTTACAATATTGAAAATTAGCAAATACAAAATACGTGTAATATTTCGATACTTTGCGTTTGACAGAGTGTCAAAGACGCGAATAACTATCGCTAATATGCACGAAGATTGAAGAAATCGTAAGCCAAGGGGTTGATACAAACGAATTTTTTTTAGATAGTTAAGAGTAGCATTAACGTAGTCTCTGGATGTTAAAACTGTGTTTGATTGACGCTTGTGTTTTTGTTTTTGTTTTCGTTTTTGTGTTTTAATTCTTTTGCATTCGCATGGAATCTGGTTTGTCGACAGAATTTGTTCGCAGTTTAACCCTTAGCGCTCCTTTGGCTCCGCTACGGAGACATTCTGTTTTCAACATGATTACGCTCAATTTCCAAAGATACCATGATAATTTACAAGAATTAAAAATTTATGTTTCGTTTACGAGAGGAAAAAGGATATTTGTAAAATGAATAAAAAGAAGCACTTTCACAAACAGTAGTAACTTTTTCCGTTCAAAATAATACTTCTTTTCTTCGGTGATAAAGAATCGTAGGGAGCGCAAAGGGTTAACCCTCTACTGCCGACTCTACTCGCCAATCTTCGTTTCTTTTAACGATAACGTTCCAAGCTTCATTAATTAAAGTTAAATGTTGTCACGCACGTGGATTTTAAATTTATTAAAAAAAAAAAGATTGCAATTCGATTAAGTTAACGCTAATTACCTACGAGCCTACTAACCTTATTAAAATAATTAACGCGGTATTATAATGAACACATCGAGGACCGATCACGAGATATCTCGTGTTTCGTTTCTTTCAACTGATGAAAGTGAAAAGTAATTCTAAATGGGAAGTTACGTTTAAAAACGACCACTTTGTCTGAAAATTGAAATCAAGATCCCTATTTACTGTAAGTATAAACATTTCGTTGAAGCGTGCAAGTAAAAATTTTATTCGAGTGTAACTGCATCCCATAATAAGATTTTCAAAAAAAATTGCTGTTCTTCAATGTGTTAAGCACGAAATCGAAGTACGGATCTGAGAAATTAAAAACTGAACATCGAGAATCGTGGCGAAGAGCGTCTCTTCATTCGTCGGTTCCCTTTTTTAATTCCCCCACTACTCTATTTTTATTTTTGCGACAAACTATTATCTTATTTCACAACCGATGTACGCCTAATTACAATATATTACAAAAAGTAAAATCGTAAAAAATTATTTTCCAGAGTCTACTGTCACATTTATTAAGAAAACGTGTAACTAATATAAGGCGACAAAATTATTCAAAATCTTCCAAGTTTATGCATAATTATGCGTAAATATTATATTCAAAATTTATGCATAATTAATCAAAAAATAGAAAAGTCGCGTAGACTCGATTTTGGATTTCGCGTTGGAAAAATGGTATCTCGGTACTAGAAGGTTAAAATCTATTTCGAAACACCGGAGACTTTTATAAATCTGTCGAAGAATTATTTTATGTGATGCTTGATTTTTTATGTCAAGGTTTTTCTTTTTTTTCTTTTTTTTTGCTTCTCGACATTTTGGTAATAAAATTAATAGTGAAGTAGTATAAGACACCCTCTTTAGCTCCCTTTTCATGGTAGACTTGTTTTCTAAGTGCACTGAAAAAAGCCAATCGCTGGGTGGTATATGGAATGACACGAACGGTGCATTACGTTCCACTACCGGAACTTCTCTTATCATTAGATGACTTTTATCGGTTGACGTATAAAATCGATATTACGCCGTCTCCCCTTTTCGATGGGAAGATAAAAAGCTCTTGTTTCGACACGATTAACACCTCGTTACATATTTCAAGACATAAAAACTCAATTTTCGAGAAATTTTCGGAAAAAGTTATTTTTTTATGAAAATTGAGTCATCCACACTAAGGATTTCTCCCTTAAAGTAAAGGGAGTTTCGTCAAAATCGGCGTGTATCAGTCTCCAATGTTCCCTTGTAAGAAAATCCGACGTTTCATATGCGCCAACCTAATATAATAAGGATAACAATTCTTTGCACACATTTTTTACAAAAAAATCACGGAAAATTCCCAAAACTACATTATTGTAAATTTAAAAAATTTCCATAAGAAATTATTCGGTAGTTCTAGTGCTAAGCAATTTTTTTCACGTCGTTGAAAAGCTTTTGTCTTGAAATATGTAACGAGATGTTGATCGTGTCGAGACAAGAGCTTTTTATAGCGTTAACACTAGAACTACCAAAGCGGTCAAAACGATCCATTCGTAATTTTTCATGGAAATTTAATAAATTAACTACGGTTCCTTTTGTAGGAATCTTTAAACTAAGCTAAAGGCGGAGCGGTCGGAAATATATAAAACTACGGTAAAAGGAAAGCGTGTATACTGTACTGTGTTTCGGCTGTGACTGACTGCAGGCACAGTTTTCGCCGGCGATGGGAATTTTCCCAATTTTATGGCCCACCATCTGGCCTATGTCCTAAACAAAATCTCGGTTTACAATAACGAGAGATCGGCTCTCAGTACGACACCTTTGAAGAGATTTTCCGTGACTCTCTGTTAAAAATATAGATAAACCTTTGTCTCGATTGCATTACATACACTGCGGTGCGTAAATATAACACCGCCTAAATTTTTAACTGTTCCAGAATTTAGATTGAAAATAAAAAAATTGAAAGTGTATGAAAAATAATCAACTTTAAATTAATTTTTATTTAAATTCTCCTTTTGTACAATATGATACAATGAAAAGTGTGAATTTTCACTGTTGCGTAACAATAGCACCGCATCAATAAAATCAATGATAAACAATTTTAATATCTCGTAGGACCACCTTTCTTTTGTAATTAGCTCGAAAATTCTGTCTGGAACGCTATCAATGAGTTTCCGAAATATATCTCTACTTATTTCGTTACTTATTTTTATTATTGCATTTCTAAATTAGTAAATAACAACGCCGGTGCTATAGTTACGCAACAGTTGAAAATCACATTTTCTATTGTATTGTTTTGTATTAGAGGACAATTTAAATGTGATTTAGTCTACAGTTCATTTTTCTCATACTTTTTCAATTTCTACAATTAATTCTTTCGCACTTTTAATCTAAAGTCTAAAACAGCTAAAAATTTAGGCGGTGCTATAGTTATGCACCGCAGTGTATTATTTTATACACCTTTCGCTTCGATTTCTTCGGTAGAAATAAGTATGCTTTAACACGTTAACTGCCGCGCGCATTTTGCGTGGTTTGCCCATGGCGCCAACATGAATTTCTTATTAGGCGATGTATATTACGTTGAAAAAAATAATATGTATATTTTCCTTGCATTGATAAAATTATTTTTGCGTGTTCTGTGTGGCATTAATTTCTTCAAACCATTATAGCAACAGTGGTATTATTTAAAAATTTATCAGTATCGATATTTATTCTAATTATGTATTTTACTGTTGGTCGCGTCGCCAGTCACCGGTGGCCTCCATGGCAGTCAACGTGTTAACCATCGATAGTTCTAGCGTTGAAACAACAGATAGCTAAATCTATTCGCCACTCGTTTGGCTGTTCCTTAAATAAGTAACTTCATTTTAATAATCTCTGAATTCAATGCTCATTCGAAGATCGTAAATTTAATTACAGTAAATATCGAAACTCGATATCGTCCGCATAACACGGTTTGTAATCATTAATAATAAATTAATGTTTCTTAACGGATCGAATATTAAAAAGTGAAATACTCTCCGTTTCCAATTATCGCGTGATTAATTTTACGTTGCTGCAAAAATACTCGCAGTTTACCGTAACGATTACAAATGATCAATCGATGATCGTTGAGCATTTTGCAAGATAAAAAGAAAAAAGAGAAAAAAAAACGCTACGAATCTTATGTAGATTGCTAGATAAGCTATTTTGATGGCAACGAAGCAAGAGAGCAGAGTCGACAACGGGTTTCGTTGCGACGCGATACCACTCCACTAATTAGACATTAGCGCAACAAACAACCCCAAGGTACCGTGCACCCTGCTTCCACCCTGTCAACCACCTCCAGAAACCGCCCCAATCCCCCTGACGGAATGCTCAAGTTGCAAATTAACTTGCAGAGATCATCCGTTTCCACCTCGACGCTCGCCGACGCCTATTTGGATCTCGCAGAGCTCGCTCCGTTGGAAATTCAAACACAGACAAAAAAAGAGAAGCATTACGAACTTACACCCTCGCGGCTAGTTCATCCACGCTAATGTATTTTAAATCTACAGCGTGCAGGCGAGAAGAACATAGATCTGTGTCTAAAATATATTTTCTTTTCATACGTAAAGGGTTAGAAAACCGTGGTACAATTATATGTTTATAATATTAGGTTGTTCCGATAGTTTCTTTCGTCGTCTTCGCGAAGTAGCTTCGTCTGACAGTGTTAACCCTTCGCACTCGAAGACTTTTTTAAGTTGTCGTGTGGTTAATCTATTAAGCGGGAAGGACGAGTTAACTCGTCACTCGTGTCGTCAGTACTTTGAATCAATAATTCTTCGTGTATATTTTGTTTGAAAAATTATAGAAAATCTCTGAAATTGAATTAATAATTCTTCGTGTATATTTTGTTTGAAAAATTATAGAAAATCCCTGAAGTTGAATTAATAATTCTTCGTGTATATTTTGTTTGAAAAATTATAGAAAATCCCTGAAATTGAATTAATAATTCTTCGTGTATATTTTGTTTGAAAAATTATAGAAAATCCCTGAAATTGAATTAATAATTCTTCGTGTATATTTTGTTTAAAAAATTATAGAGAATCCCTGAAAATGCGCTACTGTAAATTTATCAAATTTCTATGACAAATTACGAACCAGTTATTTTGACCGGCACGGTAGTTCTAGCGTTAAATATGGAAAAGTTTTTCGCCGAAAAATCTGAGAAGCTTTGGAAGGATGGGATATTGGAGTTACGCGAGAGATGGAGAAAGGTTATCGAACAAAATGAAACATATATAATTTAACCCTTTGCACTCGAAGAATTTTTTAAGTTTCAAAGGGCTGTTATGAAAACTTAGTGTTCTTTTGGAAAGAAAAAAAGAGAATTATAAATGTTCACGATTTCTTATTCATCTGGTTAATTTACTTTCGTTTTAAAATAAAAGAAGCGTTTGAATTGACGAAAATATAGAATTTAATTAAAAACATAATCTCTGAAGAAAATTATGCGTGTCGCCATAGCGGCGCCAGCGGAGTGCAAAGGCTTAATGATTGACATTATGGTTACAAATAAATATTCGTGATAATAATAAAAACAAATTTTTTAAAGCAATATGCGTGTTACCTCTCAGAAATCGAATACTTTGAGACTTAAGCGGCCTCAGGGTTTTTTTTTACTTACAAATCAGACTTATTTTTGAAATATTAGGATCGTTTATTCAATTATATCACGTTTCTCGAAAAAATAACACCCTAACATCCTATGTACTATTCTTTTTTCGAAACCATCGCGTTTAATATTGCGAGATTGAAAATCATGAACACTTTTACATTTCACCTTTCTTTTGATAGAATAATAAAAAAATAAACATACGTAAAAAATCGAAGAATTTTAACTAGCTTTTTCCAACATCCTCTTTAAACACACATAAAGAAAAGAAAAGAAAAAAAACAATATATTAGGTTGTCCCGAAAGTTTCTTTCCTTATCTTTACAGAGTGGTTTTCTCTAGCAATATTTAACCCTGTATGGCGCCGTATGACTTAGAAGTTACAAACTAATGTATCTATATTTTAAAAAATTGATTTCATTCGGTCATTGCTGTACCATTAAATTTGATTACTGTATTACTGTAATGATTAGCTTAACATTAGTTTAAGAATTTTGAAGTCGAAGTGAAAAACTGTAAACAATCGTAATTTTTTCTCTAACAAGCAGACAAAATTCGAGCTATAGAGGATTAAATAAACATTCAGCCTTATTTATTGAACGAGAAATTGAGGGGAAAAATACAGCAAAATGAGTCCTACATAAAATAATAATCCATTATAAAGCGTAAAACATTATTCATCCGTTGCTCGTTAAAAAAACGAAAGAAACTTCTGTGACAACCTAATATATAAAAACACAGCGATTGATGGAAATATTTCGAGCAGCCAAGAAAATATAGATCCGTTTTGTTCGAATTCGGACCAAAAGAGTGCGCAAAAATGCCGTAAAAATTAAAGGGCAGAGGACAACCGGATTCTTATAATTGAAGGAAGCTCCGACCCTCTGGGTGTGACGGTACCCTGGCAACCGAGCCGAGGCTTTGCCTTCGCAGAACTTTAGAAGGGCTGCGAGAAGTGCGAGGAAAGAAGTAAGAGAAACGAAAGAGGAAAGAAGTAAGAGAGAAATATAGAGAGAGAGGGAAATGAAGGAGAACCTTCAATGCTCTCTTTACTTCCACCGATCTTCCCTCTCCGCAATCACCCCTTCGTAATTAACCTCCATTACGGCAGTTTTCTGTTACCCACCCATTCCTGTCCGAGCAGCCTTCCTGCAACCACCCCCTATTCGATCCACGAGAGGGATAGAGTTGCCTGTTTCCTAGGAAGCAGTAGGTATCGGTGATAGTTTATTATTCTTCTAATGGAAAGCTGCAGACATCTTCGTACTCCTCTCCTATACCACCCACCAACCCATCCTCTTCACCCATCTTCACCCATCTTCGCCCATCTTCGCCCATTTTCACCCATCTTCGCTCCGTTCATCGTCTTCATCGTCATTCGTGTCTACGGCATCGCCGTGTCGTAATCGTCTTACGCTTTTCGAGCAAGCTCCTAATTATCGCGAACTCCGTCTCGAGATACATTTCCATAGATATCTGGTACGGAGCATCGCAGATTTTCGCGGGGAGTCAAAGGTGAACGAGATAATTAGGATTATAACGAATAATTGGGGATCGCGACTCGTTGCTCGAGTAAGCTTTAAGTCCGTTTTCCGATTGTCATCTAACTGGGAAACACCGGTGCCGGTTCACAATGAGCTTCTAATTATCGCCAACATTCACATTTTGCGCTGAATTTATGTAACTTTAACTCCCAACCCCTCAACGCTGCGACTGTTGCTTCAAATATTCCAGGTTTCAATCGCTTTGGTGTCAAGTGGCCGTACAACGAGTACCTGTGCTCTTGGGTGGATACAGAAAGAGGCTACGTTCTTGGCAGAGTTTGTTAATTTTTGGAAAATAGGAAGTTAGTTGTTGGAAAAAAGTTTGACGAAGCAAGTGGAACGGAATGGGTAAACGAGGTCGAGTAGGTTAGGTGTTGGAAGAATTTTGGGTAGAATGATAGGTTTGCGAATGAAAAGCGAAATAAAAATCTGATCTTGACGAACGTTTGCATATTTTGTAGCGGTGTCGTTTTTTAAATAAATTGGAGTATGTAGAGAGAGAGAAAAATTGTGTTTTAACCCCTTGGCTTACGATTTCTTCGATTTTTATACATATTAGCGATAGTTATTCGCGTCTTTGACACTCTGTCAGACGCAAAGTTAAATATTACACGTATTTTGTATTTGCTAATTTTCAATATTGTAAGTTTAAATTACGGTTAAAGCTGAAATTGAACTTTATCATAAATATCGTGTCTTTTTATTGTATTTTATCCAGAATCGGCGCTACGAGTGTGACTCGTGGTTATAGGGCAAAGGGTTAAGGAAGTAACGTTAATACTTAACCCGTTTGCATCAGGAAGCGGAATATTCCGAGAGTAATATTATCGCTATATCACCAAACGCGGAATAATCCGCCGACAGTGACATCATATTATACCGCTGAACAAAAATATTTGCGCTAATAATTTTATATTTATTAATATATATTATCCCTTGTACTCCGATATATCGTTATAATTAATTAGTATTAATAAAGAATAGGAAATATTTAAATTGAGACGAGTTATAAATGCTCCGATGAACTGCATACGATAAATCGTATAGGTTTCGGTGATAAGTGAGAGTCTCTGAAATTTAAGTCGTGATGCAAATGGGTTAACCCATTCGAGACCGATTGCACACCGTGTGCGCAATGGATTTCCGAGGCTATAAGACAGCCTGCACACCGTGTGTGCAATAACAGTAATGTGCAATTATCAGTTATTCTGAGTAAACTAGTCGTCGAAATAAGATTTTTTTGGAACTAATGAAATCTGTAAAGTACAGGAAACTGTGTACCAAAAAATCTAAAAATTATCCGAAGCCTTTCTTGCATGAAAAATACTATGAATACGCATGCAGCGAAGGCTTAAGATAATAAGTTTCGCTCCTGGGGACCGTGTTCGAAAAAAATCGTCGTCTCGAATGGGTTAAGATGGTCGAATATTTTTATCGCCGACCGTGCATCGAAGGAATTATCTGATGCACACTTTATAATCATTAACCCTTTGCCTTTTTTTAAATACCTAATATCTATTCTTAATATCTCTGTGTATCAAATACAAAGCATTAGAATATACGCGTTTTGTATCCGCTAATTTTCAAACTTACACGTTGAAATTACGGTTAAAATTAAAATTAAACTTTGTCAGAAATATAGCGTGCCTATTGCATTCGAACCATAATCTGCGCCACGAATGCGACTCGTGATCGTAAGACAAAAGATCAACCCTCGGTTTCATTCATCTTTATGAATAACCTTAAGAATTTTAACCTCGATCATTTACAAATATTGTATTTAATACGTCACAATTTTTACAGTTAATCCAGCAGTAATTATATAATTACCCGTTGTTGAAACAACTCGTGTAAGCAGAACTAATCCTACTAACCGTCGTCAAGTTTCATAATTCTGAATAATTGCGATCAAACTCTCGTTATTAGGGGACTGTATCACTATATTAAAGCAATTACCCGCGATTCAATATCTCCTTCCTCTATTTACATTATCTTTGGTAATCGCTTTCGACGTAATCTTACTGAATACCTACCAGGAAACCTTTGATACTATTACCCACGATCCTTCGGTGCATGGAGAATTTCGTCAAATTATTATTTGATTTGCAGCAAGTGTACAGTATTCTTAACAAGCTATCCAATCTAATTACGCAAATACTTGGAGCATCTCTTCACCAAAGATCGTAATACGTTATAAAACAAAAAGAAGCTGAACTTTTTAAAATACTTGACCCACGTTACTCACGTTTTCTCTATTAAAAGGATAAATAAATCTCAACGATATTAATCCTTTGCACTCTCGAACCTTTTTTTAATTTTACAATTGTGAAAACTTAAAGTCTAACTTTGGAGACAAAAAAAAAAATTATAAATTTTTGTGATGTATTTTAAAATAAATCTAACTGGAATTGACGAAAATATGGAATTTAACTAAAAACGTAACCTGTGGAGCGAATCATCGATGTTGCCATAGACAGTGGAGTGCAAAGGGTTAAATATAAATACGCGAATGTAACAAAATAAAGAAATTATCAACCGTTCCAGTTAGAATTGCTTAGGTATTTCTGAAAATACACCGAAGGTTTCTAAAAAAAATTCTGCGCTGTAAGAATGATTGATGCAAAGTTTGAATATAAGGCTCGTTCCATCTAAATAATATTACACTACAAAATTCCGTAAATAACATATTATTCACTAACAGACTTCGGACTTTCATACATTTATAACACATTTAACACTAAAGCCACAAATGCAAAACGGTCAAATGATCGATTCGTAATTTCTTACTCAACGTTTGCAAATTATTAACGGTGCACTTTCGAGTATTTTCTGTGATTTTCTGTAAAATATATTGTTAAAGATTTGCTTCTGCTGCATTAGATTTTTTTCCAAGTGTCTACTATTATAATTTCTCAGATGCAAATAGGTATACTTTAATCATCGCTAGTTTCGGTGTTAAAAATTCAAAATTGCACACACTAATATAAATAAAATGTAGAAAATGTAGAAAATATACAAAATATACAAAACATACAAAATATAGAAAATATAGAAAATATAGAAAATATAGAAAATATAGAAAGTATAGAAAGTATAGAAAGTATAGAAAATATAGAAAATATAGAAAATATCCAAAATATCCAAAATATCCAAATTATAACACTTTTCATTAAACCAAATAAGTAAAACAATTTCCGCCATAGTTCCACCTCTGTCTTCTTCATACAACATTCTCAAAAATACCGCATAAAAATCCCCGATCCGTTCAAATTAATTGAAAGGATCAAATTAATTGCAAACATAAAATTCTCGATCATAAAGACCGCTTCCCACTCTACTTTCGCAAACTCTTCAACAATCCGAAAAGATCAAGGAACGAACGGAACTTCCTTCCTCTCGAAGGTTTCCGTATCGGTATTTATACGTTAAAGGGCGGCGAGCCGGATCGGCGGTGGAGGAAAGGGAAGCGTGGCGCCATTACTATGCAAATAGATTCGGAGTGACACGACGAGAATGGGCCATACCCCGGTGCACCTAACTGGCGCCCGTCAGGACACCATTTAATAGTGTAGTTTCGCCTGCACACGCCGCCGCACTCGCCAACCAAGCCCTCTGGTCGAGCCACCCACACGAGGCCCCCTCTTTCCGCCATCACGACCACCGGGCCAGCATCACCAAGCCCCGATACAGGTAATGAAATTGTCCATGCATGAACCGACGGGGTGGCGAACGTTTGTTCTGCGATCGAGCGAATACGTCGTTGCGTGCCTTTTGCGCAGCGAACCAGATTCCCGAGGATTTGCCGGAATTTCAGGTACACAAATGAGTACCTATATGGAGCACACACGCTCGCGCCAGAAACGCGATCCGACACCACGGTTTTCAAACGGGGGCAGCCTGCGGGGTACGAGAGAGAGAGAGAGAGAGAGAGAGAGAGAGAGAGAGAGAGAGAGAGAAAGAGAAGGCTGCCAGGACACGTACTACGTACATAGAATCCCAAAGGATGGGTGGAAATAGACGTGATAAAAATATAAACGAGATGATGAGAGACGAATCGCGCGAGCAACGCGAAACATCACGAAATTCTTCCACGGTAGATTTGCAGCCCGGTTTTACGCATCCACCGCCTCCGTTAATGGCTTCCTTTCCGTTCCGTTTCGTTCCTTCCTTCCTTTCGAGAACGGTCCACGTGGATTTTGTTTTTTTCTCTTTTCCCTTCTTTTTTCATTGTTTTTTCTTTTGGTTTTATTTAACCAGTGCTCCTGTTCGCACGGTAAGATTTCGTTCTCTTAGAAAGTGGACGATGTTTAATCGGAAAATAGTATATACAGGTATAGACTTTGGATTTTAAGGAAGAGTGAAATGATACAGCGAATGGATACTGTTAGACAAACGGAGGTGGACGATGGTTGAAGGAAAGCTTTCGAGTGAAATTTTTCATTTATCCTCTGGGAAATAGGATTCTACGGGGCTAAGTTTTCGGATTTAAGTATAGCGTGGAAAATATTTGGATGGCATTTTTCTTTTTTCTTTCTTTTTTTTTTCTAAATAGGGTAGAGCGAGACGGATCGGATCGTATTCTTTTGACGGTGAAAAAATAATAGTTTGGACTTAGAAAGCTAACCCGAATTTTGTCTGCTTATCGGAGAAAAAATTACGATTGATTACAGTTTTTCACTTTGATTAAAAAATTTTTTAACTAATAATTACCGTAGATGGATCGTGGTATCGCTACGGTAATACAGTAATCAAATTTAATAGTGCAGTGATAATTAAAGAAAATTAATTTTTTAAAGTATAGATACATCAGTTTGTAACTTTTAAGTCACACGGTTCCATAGAGGGCTAAGTTTTTATTATAAATTCGTAATTAGTGCTCATTTTGTTCGCAGGTTTGAATTTTTTGAAACTTAAAAATCTTTCTTTTAAGTGAATTCTTATTTTGATCCGATTCGCCTCGATCTACACGTATTTTAGGAGGTATTTTAACACTAAAACTACCAAAGTGGTCAAAATGACCGATTTGTAATTTCTCATAAAGATTCTATAAATTTACAACGATTCAATTCGGCGAATTATTCGTGATTTTCTGTGAAAAATATAGGTGAAGATTTATTCTCTTTACTTTATATATTTTTTAGAGTACCTATCATTTTTATTTCTTTGAGTACAAATAGGTCTGTTTTAATCGTCGGTAGGTTTAGTGTTAAATTTGACGAGTTCTAATTATTTTTGAATATTTACAAGTTATTACTGCTATTACAAGTTAAGACTGTAAGCAACAAAAATACGTTACACGATAAATATTTGTAAATTTCTGTCTATGGTAGTTATTTATTGATGAAACTAATTATAAATATATGATCCCACAATTTTGTCCGGCACCGTGTATTCGTATGCAAAGTAACATCTGTCGCTTAATTAAAACTAAAATTAAACAATAGATTTCTAAGCGACAGAGTATTATTTTCAGAATGGAATAAAGCATTTTATTTATGCCTACCAGTAATATAAATTTGAAATTCGTGTAATTTTATAATTTTATAAAGCGTAGCATTCAAGCTGCTAAAGATTCATTTAAATATGTGTTTTCGGTGGTATTGTAGGTCGTTAAAGGCGAATATGAATATCATTTGTGATATAAATAATCGCCTTTGAAAATTTAAAGGTGCAAAATTCCATAGAATGCACGGAATATAAAAATATATTCAAAATATCTAAAATACGGTGCTCCTTGCAACACCTGGTAGGTGAAATAATTTCCTAATTTCCTACCTAAGTCCTATTTTTCCTTCTTTTTACTACGTTCTAAAAAATATGAATTTGCATAAAAATATACAATCACAGATTATAATTTAAGACTACGAGAAACACAGGTATTAGACAATAAATATTTGCAAATTTTATATTCAGAACTTCATTGGTTCGTCAAAATAATTATAAATACGCAATGAGCTCGCAATTATGTCCAGCACCGTACACGCGAAAGAATGTTTCGCTACAGCAACATAAGATTAATAATTCGTACGCAACGCAATTATTGCAACCAGAGCTCTAACGTTTCACACATCGCGTCTCGGCATAACATTATTTTCATTACTTACATATGTACATAGAATGAATTGCGTATCGCGCAGAAATAAAAGTGATAAAAATATACACAAGGTGATGAGAGATGGATCACGAGCAACAACACAAACATCACGAAACTTCTCCATGGTAGATTTACAGTTTGTTTGCGCGCGCGTATTGTATTCTCTGTCGGTTTGTTTTCTCTTTGTTTGGCCACGTGCGTTTTTTAATATAATGAATCTTTGCGCGATTATTCTGTTCAAATACACGCGTACGGTTTCAAACGTTTACACGCGAGGGGCCGCTATCAAAAACGAGATATAAAAAATGCATAACGTTTCTATTTAAAGTGGTGCATTAATTTTATAGAGCGGAAGAAAAATAAGAATCGTGGCTCTGTGGGCGAGATGAAAGAAGAGAAAGAGAAAAAGTGGAACAGGGAAAGAAAACGTCTTTAGTGCCTACTGGTAGACTTATCGATAAACTGCGGACTTTCGTGCAGATTCATATTTTTGAGAATGTAATAAAAAATAGTAGGACTTGCAAAGAATATTGCGAAATTGATACACGCAGATTTTTATGAAATTTTGATACGATGTATGCTTTTTTATATTGGCCATCGTTCAATTTTAAAGCGCGTTATCAGCCTTCAAATTAGGAAGATCAACGAAAAAAGAGAGAAAGGAGAAACGGGGAAAGAAAAAGTCTTTAATGCCTACTGGTAGACTTAGCGGTAAATTGCGGACATTCGTGCAAATTCATATTTTTGAGAATGGGATAAATAAAAAGTAGGACTTGCAAAGAATATTGCGAAATTGATACACGCAGATTTTTATGAAATTTTGATACGATGTATGCTTTTTTATATTGGCCATCGTTCAATTTTAAAGCGCGTTATCAGCCTTCAAATTAGGAAGATCAACGAAAAAAGAGAGAAAGGAGAAACGGGGAAAGAAAAAGTCTTTAATGCCTACTGGTAGACTTAGCGGTAAATTGCGGACATTCGTGCAAATTCATATTTTTGAGAATGGGATAAAAAAAAAGTAGGACTTGTAAAGATTATTGCGAAATTGATACACGCAAATTTTGATGAAATTTTGATACGATATATGCTTTTTTATTTCGGCCATCGTTCAATTTTAAAGCGCGTTATCAGCCTTCAAATTATAATAGTATGTGAAAAACTTATTTGACGATATATCTTGAATACTATTAAAGATAAAATGAATGTTTAAACGTACGGTTTGTTCATTTTTTAACACTAGAANTTATTGCGAAATTGATACACGCAAATTTTGATGAAATTTTGATACGATATATGCTTTTTTATTTCGGCCATCGTTCAATTTTAAAGCGCGTTATCAGCCTTCAAATTATAATAGTATGTGAAAAACTTATTTGACGATATATCTTGAATACTATTAAAGATAAAATGAATGTTTAAACGTACGGTTTGTTCATTTTTTAACACTAGAACTACCAACAATTTAATTATACTTAACACTTTCGCTGCGAAGGTGTTTGCCGACAAACGCGGCCATAGTATAGGTGGCATATGTTATATTGTCTCGCTATAACGATTCTTTGTACTTTTATGTATTAAGTTGTTTAATTTAACATATCCGTGTACGATAAATACTATTTTTCGCATTGTATGCTTGTAATTTTCAAATACGAATGCGATTCATTGAGTAACTACAACTATTGATATCATCCAATAGTCGAGCGACTATAGTCGCTCATAGTATGCAAAAGTCGATTCGGGAAGAGGGACTATAATCGTCCGTAGTAGCGAAAGGGTTAAGTCGCCGAATCATTTTTTAAGATTATTCTAAATTAAATTTTTAATTACTCTAAATTAAATTTTAAATTATTCTAAATTAAATACGGATGCGATTAATTGAACGACTACAACTATTGATATTATCCAATAGTCGCTCATAGTATGCAGAAGTCGATTCGTGGCGAGCGACTATGGTCGCCCGTAGTAGCGAAACGATTAAATCTCTAAATCATTTTTTAAGATTATTCTAAATTAAATTTTAAATTATTCTACATTAAATACAGATGCGATTCATTGAGTGACTACAGCTATTGATATTGTCCAATAGTCGCTCATAGTATGCAAAAGTCGATTCGCGAAGAGCCACTATAATCGGCCGTAGTAGCGAAAGGGTTAAGTCGCTGAATCATTTTTTAAGATTATACCAAATTAAATTTTACACGCGACGGCGCACGTCTTGTAGACGAATGAAAATGTATCTCGCAATGAACATTTATGACCCCCACCCGAATGGAAGCGATGCCATTTTCAACTACGCATACCATGAATAAACAGGAATTTCATTTTGACGATGTCGTAAAACTTGGTCCACGCGCGCACGCGCGCATTTCCAAACCAGCCGAGCCGATGCTTTTAATGACACGGGGAATTAAATATGCAGACACGCCGGCAATACCTGTTTCGACTACTCTTTTGAGCGAAATACTTTAAACGCGGAACTCCCGGATTTATCAAATGAGATATTTATCGGCAAACATATTCCTCCTATTTAGGATTGATTAAACGCTAAAGAGACATTTGCGTGGCCGAAAATCGTATGAAATTTCTCAGCGAATCAAGCTGATACATCGGAATCGTTGACGCTTAGTCAAGAAATTAAAGAGCATCGATCAAATTTTATTGTGCATTATTTACTTTATCCGGTACGTACCGACGAACACGGTAATAAACGCGATCATAAATGGTCCGCGTGTATTTACCTACGAATATTATAAAATTATTCCGATAATCGTCATAATTCTACGCGATGATGATGCGTCAACGAAAACGAAAATCGAATGAACGACGTTTTAAAAGTCGGAAACCGTGCGGCCAAATGAAATATTAAAACGCCGCGAAACGGTTCATAAAATTTAGCTATATCATTTCGAATCGATCTCCGCTGGTTGGGTACAAGTTAATTTGTTACAGAATATTCTATCCATCTCGCCTATTTCATTTTATTCGTGCTCGCTCTTCGAAAATGATATTTGCACTTCGCGGAGGTCGCCCAGGCAATATTAATATTTCGATATTAACGACTTTGGATTAC
Source organism: Ctenoplectra terminalis (assembly GCA_019453375.1). NCBI lineage: Eukaryota > Metazoa > Arthropoda > Insecta > Hymenoptera > Apidae > Ctenoplectra > Ctenoplectra terminalis. Next base: position 40,118 of record SMSQ01019045.1, on the reverse strand, counting down.
TGTGCACGGCCAGTCGAGAAAAATATGATACATATTCGAGCGGTCCTGGTCGTTTCCATCGGCGCTGAAGCGTATTAAAAGTTGCTACCGAGGAAAGAGTTAAGAGCGGTTAAAGGTTTTCAGAAAAGTGACGAAGGGTGCTTAAAGTACGGGAGCCATTGAGGGTGCTTCACAAGTCTACGATGGCCAGTCGGGGAAGCCCGCAAGTACATGGAACTTTCGAGAGTGATCAAATTACTCTGTTAAATATTCTCAAAACCGTAAGTGGTTCTCGAAAAATTGGCGAAATGAAAAGTGCGTAACCATTGGATCGTGAAGGGTGTACACCCTCTGTCCTAGAAATAACCGGAAACGCTTTAATTTAACAAATCTAGTGTTGTCGTCTATTAAGGGGGGAGGGTCAAGTGAATAAGCGTTTTTTCTACTTGTACAAAGTAAATAATTAGATGACACTAGTAGAAAGAACACTACATTGAACAATGTTTACAATTATGGTTATTGCCATGAAGGTTAAAGTTAAAAAAAACACGATCTAATTTGTTGCTCAAATACATTTTATTCGTTCTAAATCGATAGCAATTGGAGGAAATATAGAAAGTGAAAAGAGACACTAAAAATGTACCAAAGAAATCAAATTTGCATACATACACTCCCGTCCATTAGGAATCTACTTGTCCCAATAATAATCGGAATGGCTTTAGTTTAACAAATCTAGTGACGACGTCTATTAACGGCAGATTGATTTATGATCTGTTAACCATTGTTATTAACCTCTGAAAATTTCGCGACATCTCGTTCGCTAGAAGCCAAGATACGCGCATTTAAGCGACAGTAGTTGATACACATTTGTCGAAGAATGAATAAAGAGCGAAGACGCAACGTTAAGTTCTGTGTCAAAAAACAAATGTTTTTACTTCAACATCCCCTGTATTCACCCTATTCGGCTCCCCGCGACTATTTTCTATTCCCTAAACTGCATTTGGCGATGAAAGGAAACCGCTTTGCATCAATCGAAGATGTTCAACGAACAACGACGAGCAATCTCAATACAATTCCAATCAGGAATATAAAAAAGTCATTCGACGCAATTTTTGAACGTGCAAATCGTTGTATTTCTATCGAGGGAGAATACTTCGGATGAACAAGATGATTTTTGCCAATTGTCTGGCTTTCACTTTTATTACCTTCTATAGACTAAGGTTTCTTAACACTAGAACTACCGAAGTGGTCGAAATTGACCGGTTTGTAATTTTTCCTATGCATTTTATCAATAAAAAATGCCGCATTTCTGTGGATTTTTAGTAAATTTTTGTAAAAAATATGAAGATTTATTTTCTTTGATTGGTATATTTTTTTAAAATACTTATCATTTTTATTTCTTTGGTATAAATAAGTCTACTTTATTCGTCGATAATTCTAGTGTTAAACTACGATACTACAGTATCGAATAAAAATAAAATGCGTAAAAAGAGAATGGAATTTTTATTCCAGTAAAAGTTTGAGCAAGGTGCAAAAATTGACAGTGATTTTATTTTTAAATTGGTTGCGATATCCGAAATTTGATTAAACACATTTTATAAGGGTAGTGAGATATTTTAATCGTTATATACAATGAAACTTGAAATTAATAATAAAATTAAAACGTAAGGTTATATAAAA
>SMSQ01019045.1:0-29542 GCA_019453375.1 Ctenoplectra terminalis | reverse complement strand
GGAAGTGTAACAACGAGTCTGACTCGTGATATTCATGCTTAGCATGGAAATGTAACAACGAGTCTGACTCGTGATACTCAAGTTTGGCACAAAATTTTCATCACGAGTCAGACTCGTGATACTCAAGTTTGACACAAAATTTTCATCACGAGTCAGACTCGTTGTTAAGGACAGCTAACGACTTAATTTATGATACGGACGAACTCTAGCTATTTTTGAGAACGGTCATTTTCACATCTGGCATGTTATTAGTTTACGGCCTAGAAACTGGCCAATATTTCGGTGTTTGTCGATTTCTGCTCAATAGCAAAGTGCCTTACCCTAAATCTTCACCAAGAACTGACACACGTGTACTTCAGCTGCGACCTTCTGACACCGTCACATCTGCACTTACCTGACTTGGGACTGACACACGAACTCTGAGGGCGTGACATTGACCACCTCTCTTGACACCAGAATTTTCAACCGATTGGACATAGCATGCCTCCCACCCTCTTGGCGACGACACGCCTAACAAGGGTGTCTAATATTTAAGGAATGTCACTGTTACGATTAGATTAGAATTGAACAAGCATGGGATAAGAATTGTACTAGAATTGAACTGTGAACAACATTAGAACTGCACTAGAACTGAACAAGAACTGTACTAGAACTGCATCGGAACTATCAGAACCATTGTGAACTATAGAACCGTGGAACTTGTAATTTCTCAATTAAATATATTATCTATTATTGTTATAAATCGTGTTGGCATCTTTGATGCTACATAATCGACTCCACGAACACTGTGGGAGTCAACACTCGTGATATTCAAGTTTGGCACAAAATTTTCATCACGAGTCAGACTCGTGATACTCAAGTTTGGCATAAAATTTTCATCACGAGTCAGACTCGTGATACTCAAGTTTGGCATAAAATTTTCATCACGAGTCAGACTCGTGATACTCAAGTTTGGCACAAAATTTTCATCACGAGTCAGACTCGTGAAAGTAGTGCAACGAGTTAAAAAGAATAAGGCACCACGGGTGAAACAAGGGCAATTGAAGATCATCGGCCCCGCCTAACGGCGTACACCAACACGATGTGCCGAGGGCTCGCGGTATATGGGTACAGGTTATGTTTGCACTGTAATTTTCCACCCAACTCGCTTGCGCTGCAGCTCAACAGCAAGCAAAGAGAATGATGGAGAATGAGAGAGAGCGAGAGAGAGAAAGGGAAAGCCACCCAGTGGAACGAGCCATACACCCGCGCACTCTCCACCCATCGTGCTGAAATAACACCCCAGGCAGTCGAGCCGCACTCGTGGTATGCGTTTATGGGGCCCCGTTTCGTCGGTGTCCGTGATGTGCTTGTTATTTATATAATTGCTCAATAGCCTCAATTACGGGCCTTATTCAATCATAATCATCCTCCGGTGTTATTTGCGGACAAGCCCAGCTGATTGTAAGCACTCGACGCACCACTTGCGAGCGGTGACGACACGCGCGGCGTCGACGCCAGTAATGGCACCATCGATGGCACCCGCGGTGGACTGCCTCCTGCGAGAGAGAACGATGCCTTTCGCGAGGTTAATTTGCCGCCAGCGAAATGTAAATACGGGACGAGTAGAATGGAACGGAAATGACGTGGCATGGCGAGAGCGCCGCTGGAAGTTGGAGGCAGGGATTGAAATTCGGTTCGAACGGGAACGCCGCTTCGGCGACGATTCTAAGAGGTTTTCCGGGTAAACAAGGGATTAACGAGCGATACGGTTTGTTAACGATGATACGAGCTGATGCTCTGCAGCAATTTTAACCCTTGTCCTATATTAATATTTCGTGCACAGCTTGGCGTCGGGACATAGTTTTGATCGGTGGTGCATGGAACGTGTTTTGTAAAGTGATCTGGTTTGAATAATTGGTGTCATTGGGCGCAGAAACAACGTAAATTGTGGAAAGTCGTTTTCTTGAAATCAGAAATTATGATCGAGATGGAACAGAGACACCGGTGTAATTGTAATAAAGTTTGATCTTGATTTTAAAAATGGTTGAAATTTGTAAAATACAATATTTCTATGTTTTACATTTGAGACACTATTAACCCCTTGCCTTCCAAACACGATTCATACCCGCGGTGCAAATTATATAAATAATATACTATTTAAATAATTGCATAAATGGAACAAAGACACCGGTGTAATTGTAATAAAGTTTAATCTTGATTTTAAAAATGGTTGAAATTTGTAAAATACAATATTTCTATGTTTTACATTTGAGACACTATTAACCCCTTGCCTTCCAATCACGATTCATATCCGTGGTGCAAATTATGATCGAAATCGAACGAAGTGTAATTGTAATAAAGTTTAATCTTCATTTTAAGTATGGTTGAAATTTCTAAAATACAGTATTTCTATGTTTTAAATTACGGAAATTATTAACCCCTTGCCTTACAATCACGAGTCACACCCGTAGTGTAAATTGTGGCCCAAATAGAATAAAGACACGCTGTGTTTGTAATGAAGTTCAATTTTAACTTTAAGTATAGTTTCGATTTATAAGATTGAGAATTACCAATTGCAAATTATGCACAATATTCCAATGTTTTCCATTCAACACACTGTCAAAGGAGTGAATAGCTATCGTTAACTCGTGTAACTGCTTAAATAATAATAAAGCAAAGCAGTTAAAATAGAAATATCATGAACAACTATTGGCAAAGAAACTTACATTTTATATTAGATATCGGAAAAACTTCGTACGGATTTATGCTACAGAATTCTAACATTCATTCTAATATCAAGTAATTTTATTTAATAAAGTAACCATTATTAATTTCTGTAGCTCTTCTCCAATGTTTTTTAAACTTATACGTTCCATTGGTACAAAAATCTCGAGTTCTGATTGCGAAAGATAAATTAACCGCTGTTTTGATCTCGTTATCGCTTTGAATTTTCGCAAGCTTGGAATAAACTCGAACCACTTTGTTACGCTCTCTTTTTAATAACAGAAAGACCTCTACAAACACCACGAATGCGTTCTGCTACATTTCTTGCTGCCTTCCCAAAGTTAAATTCATAAAATACGAAAGCATGAATTTTTAACATTTCGCTTATCACCTTTAACTTTGGATAGACAACGGAACATTGAAACAAACGAAGAATTGAAACAGTGTGCACCAACCAAATGAACAAAATCTTCTAACGATACCATCATTGTTACATCAATGCTGCAAAATGCTACAAGAAATTAAATTCGAATTTAACTCTGGCAAAAAACCGCACCAACTTTCTCCGATACCTAATATATTGTTAAAGGTACATATATTTTAAAAACGTTAAAAAAATATATAGATATAAATAAATTTTGAGAGAAAAAAATTTTTCCCATTCTTAAAGAGTCAGTACCTAATATATTGTTAAAGCTACATATATTTTATAAACGTTAAAAAAAAATATCGATATGAATAAATTTCGAGGGAAAAAAAATTTTCCTCGTTCTTAAAAAGTCAGTTATGAGTGGTTTATTCTATTTCTAGTTTTACCGATTCAATTTTAACCCCTTGCGTTCTTACGTCGAGTGAGACTCGGTATTTCATTTCTTATTTATTTAACAAGATCGTGGTAGCGTTCCACATTAGGTGCAGTTGCTCTACAATTTTTTCTTTTATGCAAATACATCGTTGGCTCAAGTTAACTACAATCCAGTAAAAATTTCAAAGTATTTCGTGTTTAACACTGAAGCTACCAAAGCGGTCAAATGACCGGTTTCGTAATTTCTAACTCAAATTTTATAAATTATTAACACTGCGCTTTTGATTATTTTTTTGTGATTTTTTGTAAAATATATGGTTAAAAATTTGTTTCGGGTGCATTATATATTTTTCCAAGTTTCTATTATTCTAATTTCTTTGATACAGATAGGTATAATTTAACCGTCGGTAGGTTTAGTGTTAAAGTGTAGGATGCGGAGTAACTTATATTTTTCGTTGAAATCTCTTTGGTCGTGCATTTATAACGCACGATTGCTGTTTTATTATTTACAGTTTTGGGATATGAAACATATTCTTTTGTATTAAAATTTAATTTAATGGAAATTTTTCTAGATATCTTACTGGTTACGAAAATACCAAAATCCAGCCAAGTTATTAACAGTTTTTAAAAGCAAGGCACCGCAAAGGGTTAAAGTACTACAACATCTTCTTCCAAGGGTATAATACATTTATTTGAGAAACTGAACGATAGTCGCCAGACCATGTTGTTAATTTGAGCTAGAACTTGATTATAAATTAGAAACTTGATTAACCCCTTGTCGCCGTTCTCCACACCTCGCACGGACCGTCCGCTTATGTACAATAACACGATTTACTTATCTAACTCGTTTCACGACTTAACAATTCAAAATTCAGATTCTGTGACACTTCGGATACTGTTTCATTTACACTAATAAAAAATCAGTTTGCGATCTTTTTTATTCTTTTTTTAATCGTAGAATTGCTGCCATGAAACTTTGGCTTTACGTGAAATTTTTATCACACAGCGACCAACGTCCGAGGATTAAAGATTGATGAGGATGTATTGATCCACAGGTTGGAATTCTTTTTTCTTCTGTGATAGACCTATTAACACATTGACAACGGAATCTGATTTTTGCAAACCTTGCTACGGAATAGAATTATAATAAATTGTTGGTTACACAAGTACTTTTAACCCTTTCGCTACGAAAGACGTATATAGAGTACTGTGCAAAAGTCTTAGACCATCTACGTTATCGATCTTGTAACTGTAATTAAACATGTTTTAGAGAAGCATTTCTTAACACTGTTAAATTCAAATTTTTCCATATTGCCTTTCTCGTGTTGGTCGTGCATAATTTTGTCTGGCGAAAATATGTTTTAAAAATTCTTTAACAAGCAGAGCCTTGATTAAAATATCATGGAACGCGTATGCAAAGTATAAAGGAAACATATGAAGAAAGCCAAAAAGGAAAAAATCCGCTTCTTAAATTGTCGATAATAGAACGGCAGGAAATGCAAAGTGAGTTTCTTAAAATGTTTACAACAATTATCTAAAAAAAGAAAACACGAAATATAAATTTTTAATTTTTGTAAATTATCATGGTATCTTTGGAAATTGAGCGTAATCATGTTGAAAACGGAATGTCTCCGTAGCGGAGCCAAAGGAGCGCTAATGGTTAAAACATTTTCAAATCAAAGTGTAATCAATCGTAATTTTTTCTCCAATAAGCAGACAAAATTCGGGCTATAGAGGGTTAAGATCATTTTTGAAAGTAATCTTCCATGCGTCGTCATTTATTATTTTTACCGTTTCAAAATAGGAAATATAAAATACGAGAAATTTCGTTGCTCATACGTTAATCGTTTAACGTTAATCGAAGCATATTTTTTGAACTTCAACATTAAACCGACGATTGAAATATACCTGTTTGTATCCAAAGAAATCAAAATGATAGGTATTGTAAAAAAAATACATAACTTAAGGAGAAGAAATCTTTAGCTATATTTTTCACAGAAAATCACGAAAAATTGCCTAAATTGAATTCTTGTAAATTTATATAATTTCTAGGACAAATTACAAGCCGGGTCATTTTGACCGCTTTAGTAGTTTTAGTGTTAACACTTTGTTGACCGGGAATTTTACACAGAAACTATGTCGTGTCACCGGCTATTATTTTGTAATCGAATATGGAAGTAAAACGTTCTAAATAAACTCCAATAAATTTTATCATGATTGCTGAAGAAAGCATTTATTTTGGAGAATTTGGAAATCTGATTTTTATTATCAACGTAATTTGTGATATTACGTTTCTTTATTCTGTAATATCTTGTTCGAATAGCCTTTATATCGTTTAGGTCAGCAACGTTTGGGTATGAAAAGACGAGTTAACTCGTCTTTTCGAACCTAAAGGATAAAATATAAAGAGAACTATATAATATATCGTTAATATAAAGAGAACTTTGATTCAATCTTTAATTCTTCGAACAGTTTTAAGACTAATTTCCCTTTCACTGGAAAGTAAGCTATATAAATATTTCTAAAATACCTGAGAATTTTTAGCAAGTGATTATCGTCGGTATTAATAACGCTATTACGCGAACTTACAGCGTACAATGGAATTACAGCAGCGTGAGGTCAAAATTTACTACCACTTTGCCTCCAAATATAAATTAGTGCTAAGGAAGTTGCACGTATACACCGATAACTCGGAGAATTATTCAGAGAATCTGAGCAGCGCAGAAATGACGTTGTATCAAGTTATTAAATTTTCCCATAGTCTTAAATACTGTGATTATTACTACCTCTATTATGAGCAGAAGGTTGCTCATACAGGAGCACGCTAATGAATTTCCTACCAAATTTAATATAATTTATTACATGTTGCGTTTGAGTTAGTTTATAAATGCGTGACCAAAGAGATTTCAACGAAAATTATGCAACGACTAAAATATAAGATATACCGCATCGTACGCTCTAAACACGAAATATATATGAAATTTTGACTGCATGAAAATTGCAAAGAAAAAGTTTAAATCGCTTTCATTGTAGTTAACTTGAGCCTACGATTTATTTGCGCAGAAAAAAAAATAGTAGAGTAACTGTACTTAATGTGAACGCTGCGCGATCTTGTTAAATCAATAATTAACTGTGTCAGCAACCGTGTAAACTACTTGTTTATAGACAGAAGACAACTTAATAGCGTATTAATTTTTGAATGTCGGTCGAAAATTTGCGATGGAAAAAAAGCACCTTTTTTCTTTTTGCAAAGTTGCATCGATCGACCGAGGTAGATAGCAACCATGTTAATTAAGGAATAAACAAATAAATGACAATTAACAGATGAAAACGTAATGAAATTAAATTGGATTGAAAAGTTCGAGATAGTTTTCTTGTGAACTATTATCTGTTTAATCAATTTAATATTTTCTGAAGGGAAAATATGAGTTCCATGATTGAATGTGCAGAAATATATTTTTATTTTTCAATAAAATTTGTAAATTTAGCTACTCGTCTTTTTGTTATAATAATCTTTTACTATTTTTGCCGATTTAATACCAAGGAACAAATTAAGATGAGAAAATGAAGAACGAATGAGGATTAATACAAAATTAGTTAAATAGTAAATAATCATGTTCAATCGCTGGATACTTTTCTTATAAACTATTAATTGTTTAATCATTTTAATACTCTCTGAAGGAAAAATGTGATTTGCATGACTGAATATAAAGAAACATATTTTTATTTCTCAATAAAATTTCTAAATTTAACTACTCGTCTTTTCATTACACTGAATTTTTACACCAATTTAATACCAAGAAACAAATCAAATTGAGAAAATGAGGAACGGATAAGGGTTAAATAATTGAATTAGAGCACTATCCGTCCTAAGCACTATCCACTATTTTCACGAATCCAGCTCGAGAAGAAGGGACACACGTGTCTATATGCGCACACAAGGCCGGATAAGTCAGCCAAGCGGAATGCCGAAGGAAGAGACAGCCCTTCTAGGCTCAAATGGGACTGAACGTGCGTTATCTACGAACTGCTGAGAATCCAGACCCACGTTACGGATCGAAAGTAAAGTGCACACCCCTCGTGACGACCTAACACCGTCGCGTATCATGAAACTAAGACCTCCAAATCGTATCCTGGCTCTCTCCTCTTTCCTTCCTTAAATAATTCGCCGGTGTCCAGCTCAACTGGAAGCAAACACTGGCGAACAGCGTCAAAAGGATAAATATGAAAGACAAAGTAAACTTTGTCGCACAATTGTGGATATAATGACAATAATTTGATTCGTCGAGGACAGCGAATTCGAGAGTGATAAATTATTTCAAATATTTCCGGAATAACGAAAATAAAATTTGTATTACATGAAAATGTTTGCACAGGGTATTAAATAATCTTTATTCGAAAAGATTTCACTTTACTTTCATAGTTGAGTGATTTTTGTTAACCCTCGCTATATTTCTATCCAGTTATTGAAATACCGTTTGAATTATAGAACGAAAGAAAAATAGAATCCGCGTCCTATTTTGTAACAAGGTTACCCGCCATTGTACTTTTTGCAACATCACGATTTTATACTGAATATTTTTGTACCGATGCATTCACCGCTGGTAGAAAGAAAAAAAGAGAGAAAGGATAATTCACAACTGTTATACCGTTTACAACAATGCAGATAACGAAAGGTTTAATGTTAAGTTATAGTAGTGAATTATAACATAATATGTATAAATATTTAATTTAACGCTAGAACTACCCACGATTAAAGAATACTTATTTCTATCGAAGAAATCGAAATGAAAAGTGTATAACAAAATATGTAATGTAACGGAGACAAAGGTTTATCTATATTTTTAATAGAAAATCATGAGAAATCTCCACAAAGACGGCATAAATGATTTGTAAAAATTCTGTAAAAGATTACAAACGGTAGTTCTGGTATTAATATCCTATCTTATTAGTATTAATTTTGTCAGATTTTATTTGTTTCTTTAGAACTTATTTAATTTCTGTTATTCCTCTTCATGTCGATTTCATTCTTACGAGTGTGTTAACACGTTAAGCGCCACGCCGATTTTGGTCGACTTTCCTTTAGGCTGTGTGCTGTGATACTAATTCAAAAGCATTTGGTTGCGGAATAGCTAAGAATTTAAGAAGAAAATTGTAAAGGCCTGCAAAGGAAAGTCGTATCTTTGTTTAATATGATTTAATAAAACCCGTTCGTAAATTATAAGCTATTGTTTTTTGAAATTGGTACTGTCGGTCCTCGGAAAACAACAACGCCGATTTTGGTCGACTTTCCTTTAGACTCTGTGCTGTGATAGTAATTAAAAAACATTTGATCGCAAATTAGTTAAGAATTTAAGAAGAAAATTGTAAAGGCCTGCAAAGGAAAGTCGTATCTTTGTTTAATATGATTTAATAAAACCCGTTCGTAAATTATAAGCTATTGTTTTTTGAAATTGGTACTGTCGGTCCTCGGAAAACAACAACGCCGATTTTGGTCGACTTTCCTTTAGACTGTGTGCTGTGATAGTAATTAAAAAACATTTGATCGCAAATTAGTTAAGAATTTAAGAAGAAAATTGTAAAGGCCTGCAAAGGAAAGTCGTATCTTTGTTTAATATGATTTAATAAAACCCGTTCGTAAATTATAAGCTATTGTTTTTTGAAATTGGTACTGTCGGTCCTCGGAAAACAACAACGCCGATTTTGGTCGACTTTCCTTTAGACTGTGTGCTGTGATAGTAATTAAAAAACATTTGATCGCAAATTAGTTAAGAATTTAAGAAGAAAATTGTAAAAGCCTGCAAAGGAAAGTCGTATCTTTGTTTAATATGATTTAATAAAACCCGTTCGTAAATTATAAGCTATTGTTTTTTGAAATTGGTACTGTCGGTCCTCGGAAAACAACAACGCCGATTTTGGTCGACTTTCCTTTAGACTGTGTGCTGTGATAGTAATTAAAAAACATTTGATCGCAAATTAGTTAAGAATTTAAGAAGAAAATTGTAAAAGCCTGCAAAGGAAAGTCGTATCTTTGTTTAATATGATTTAATAAAACCCGTTCGTAAATTATAAGCTATTATTTTTTGAAATTGGTACTGTCAGTTCGCAGAAACCAACGAGGCCTAAACGAAAATTTCAGCGTCCGCAGGTACCGTCGTGGCACTTAACGTGTTAATAAAATATATTTCAAACTACAAAATCGTGCAACGTTTTACTTAAAATAACAGCAGTTAAGTATACAAATATTGTAAATAATAGCAATTGGAATTGAAACAAAAATTACTGCACAGTATCCTTAAAAGCAACAAATTTCGTCCTTGTTAAATTAATAACAAAATTAATTAGCACACAATATATTATACTATATCTTGAGAAACGTGTTGACGAACGAAATGATACCGAACTTAAAAACAGGAGTCCGATATAATTTCGGTAATTTGTATAAACAGTGAATACCACAAATATTTGAAACGCTCGAAACTTGGTTCGTAATACTGGAATAGTATACTACCAGCAATGACAATTCACTCAAGAATCAGTAATCCGAGACGATCCACGCCCTCGCATCAATCATACTCGTCGCTCGCTATTTCCTCCTAATTTTTTGTAATGGATCCTGCGTAATTTCCGTTTTTAAATGTCTCTACACATCACGCACATTGCATGCTAATGTAATAACATGAACTGTTAAATTATTAGTATATAAATAATATAATTAACACATTGAGGACGGGTGACGAGATTTCTCGTTTTTTGTATTTCAGATCTTGAAAAAGTGGGAATAGGAAACGACGATATATGAAAGGTTACTTTCAAAAAGTTATCCGTTCGGTTCAAATTTTAAATTAAGAACTATGTTTAGAATACAATTTATTCTCGAAAGTATATAACCAAGAATTTATTCGATCGTAACTTTATTCCCTGGTAAGTTTTACAGAAACAAGGTCCCGTCCTCAATGTGTTAATAATGTAATATTTTATAATATTGCAATATTCTATACTTCTATTTATTTTATTTAACACTAGAACTACCATACCAGTCAAAACGACTGGTTCGTAATTTCTCGTAGAAATTTTATATTCTAGTTTTAATCGTCGGTGGTTCTAGTGTTAATTTTTCCTGTTTACAAATTTTATTGTTTTTTGACCATTTTTAAGTTTCCAGTAACAATATCTTCTCGATAATGAATTGTCAATTTTTTAACGGGAACCGTTTCAATTTTATATGGGACCGCTTCTATCGAGTTCGACGTGTGTACTCGTCATCATTTGATTTTAACCAGTTAACTGTGGCGAACTCTTTTCAGAGCGCGCATCTACAGTACTGTGTAAAAGTCTTAGACCACCTGCCAAAAAAAATATTTTGCTATCTTAGAAACGAATTTAAGATGGATTAATATTATTTTTATTTTGACGCTATTTCTTTCTTTTTTTTTTTAAGAATTAGATTCACGAGGTGTTAATTAGATTGAGAAATATTGATTAATTTAAAACAATCAATATTTTGTGTATTCTCTTTTTACATTCGCTACACGACATTTTTTTTTTTTTTTTCTTTTTTTAGATAATTGTTGAAAAAATTTTAAAAAACTCACTTTGCGTTTCCTGCCATTCCGTTATCGACAATTTAAGAAGCTGATTTTTTCCTTTTTTGGCTTTCTTCGTATGTTTCCTTTATACTTTGCACACGCGTTCCATAATATTTTAATCAAGGCTCTGCTTGTTAAAGAATTTTTAAAACATATTTTCACCAGATAAAATTATGCACGACCAACACGAGAAAGGCAATATAGAAAAATTCGAATTTAACAGTGTTAAGAAATGCTTCTCTAAAATATGTTTAATTACAGTTACAAGATCGATAATGTAGATGGTCTAAGACTTTTGCACAGTACCGTATGTGTGTCGCGAGAATCCAGCCCCATACGGGGATGCATGAATCCATCTAAAATTATTTATACCTTTTTATTTGTTTGTTTTATTTCGTTTTGACCTCCAAAGATTCTAAACATATTGAAATTTACGAACATAAATATTACGAGTGAGACTCATTGTGTCGAATTTATACGAAACGGTTAATGAAAATAAGCGCTAAAATCTAAACAATCTTGGCGATAGCGTTTAGCGAGCGTCGACCGCTACACTTTTGTTTCAGATTTTGCCCGGCTAAATGGTAGCGCAAGGGACTGATATGATCCGGTATTAAAATTAATGAACTTAAAGAAACTGGAATTGATCACTTCGGTTCCAAAGTAACTCCATTATGGAATAACCTTACATGATCGACTTAAAAATGATAGAAAAGTGATACCTGAAACGTTTCAATAATAAAATGCACGATGAAACATAAAATCACACCGTAATAATTTTCCACAGCCTCGTTTAATAATTACAAAAAAACAAACAAACATGAAACAACATGTTTGTCTGTGAAAAGAGGCGAGAAAAATGATTAAGTGGTTCGCCATGGCGAAAGATAATACCGAAGGGGAGAAACAGTATCCGCACTAAGACCGCGGGGAGAATGAAATATTTTTGCAGAGTTGAATTAAAAATACGTTCGTCCTTAATTATGCAAAATTTACACTCGACCTCTTCTCAAATTATTTACTCGTTCGTTGCACGGAAACCGTATTAATTTGCGCTTCGTGGAAAAAAAAAAACATATACAGGAAGCACCCGATAAAACAAGCACGCGGAGGAATTACAAAATAATCGTTAACAAATTGTAATATTAATTTCAATCGCTCTTGAACGCAACAAATATTTACTCGAAAGTTAAGCACTTGCGTTTCTGTTTATTCCGATTGAAGTGCGTTTCAAATTAGCGTCCAGTATTTTCCACTTGCTTTTAACTCCGGACCTGATAAACAACCTTTTTCTATTTTTGGGGGGGGGGGTTTTTTTTCTTTTCTTTTTTTTCTACTCCAACGATCGAGTATCGTGCGATGTTGGCCGATTTTAAGGATTTATTACTAATAAAAGTAACAACTTCTTTGAAAAATCAAATAACGCGCAACACGCCCCGAAACGCTTCGACAAAGCACTTTTCTAATTGTTTTCGACAACACGCGCGCATACACGAGACTGCCGCGTGTGTACACCGGTTAGACTACGAACAGCCACCCTTTTAAATCGTTGAACAAATGGATGAAACTCTTACCACCGGGGTTGAGGTTTTAACCTGCCGAGCCTGTGAAACCAATTGCTTGATTGCATTTATCCTCAGGTCGTTAAAGGAAATAAAAGCGTATTGCAGATTACTTCTTATGACGATCGGCACATGTATGACGTATTTATTCTTGCCAATGTTTGTACGCGGATAAATCGATCGTGCATCCGGTGCAAGACATTAATTGGCTCTATATTGTCGGGCAAGTTGGAGGAGTTTAAATGCTGTTATTATACGGACTACAATTATTAATTACGTTGTTTGGTATTAAGAATAGCTGAATGGGTTTAGGAGGTAATTAAGGGACCGCTTTCTTCAAATATTGTTTCTGTGTAACCAATCCATGATTATGTTTTTGATTATTTATATAATTTATGATTTTTGAATAGAAGCCTGTTACTTTTTATAGAAGATTGAATGTTTTGTTGGTTTGATCGAATATTTGATGATCTGTGAAATAAATAAAAAATAAAATCTAAATAAAATATGTAAATTAAATTACACGGGATAATGTTGAACAACGGAATTTATTAATTAAGATAGACTCAAATCCAATATTTCCAGTGAATAAATAAAAGTAAAAATTATGGTTCACAATTTTAGGTACCGATCTACGAATTGAATAAAAAATAAGATCTTATGCTGTAAGATAAATAAAAATATCTGAATTAAATTACACGGAATAATGTTAAACTACGGAATTTATTAATTAAGATAAACTGAAATCCAATATTTCCAATAAATAAATAAAACTAAAAATTATGGTTCACAATTTTAGATGCGATCTACGAATTAAATAAAAAATAAGATCTTATGCTATGAATTAAATAAAAACATCTAAATTAAATTACACGGAATAATGTTGAACAACGGAATTTATTAATTAAGATAAACTGAAATCCAATATTTCCAATGAATAAATAAAACTAAAAATTATCGTTCACAATTTTAGGTACCGATCTACCAATTAAATAAAAAATAAGATCTTGTGCTATGAATTAAATAAAAATATCTGAATTAAATTACACGAAATAATGTTATTTTAGATATTACTATTGAAAAACGCATAAAATCATTTTATACGTTAAAATTTCAAAAAAAAAAAATGTATTCTTTTTATCGTCACCGTATGATCTGGAGATTTCTTAGATGCGAAAATTGAGAGCGAAGGAACGAGAAAAAGGATACGCTTGCATCAAAAGTCTGCGACACTGGTATGTAAAAAGAATGAGAAACGCGTGGAAACACCTAACTTCGCACAGAACAGATATCAAGCGTGGCAACCATTGAACTTTCAGTAGCTTTTGCCTGCCAGCAATGTCTATTCTTTATGTCGCCAACGATTTTCCGCGTGTGAACGAACGGAACGTCACTATTGTGCACTGGCTTGATTTCACTTCCAGAGTTTCATTCGGATCCATAACAAAAGCATACACAGAGAATCAAAGACTTGCGAGCAGATTTTCGTACATTGTGTAACGCAAAGATATTCCAAGTAGCTTTAACACGAAGATGTACGTATTTGGTTGCTGACAAAACCTCTGTCCGCTAGAAAAATCATACCGAAAAATTCGATTTTTAAAAAAGTGATTTTTTAAACTGTTAATGCTTTTCTCTCTCACATTCTTCCACTACGGCGACCGAATACGAACTACGAAATCATAAGTTGAGAAACAAAAAAAAAAAACTCGACTCTGCATCGATGGATAAAATGAAAATAGAAATAGAAAATCCATAAAACATCCCAGAAATGTAAAAACATAATGTTTTCACAAATGTTACTAATGGATCTACTAAATTTCTCTACGAATTACAATAAATCATAATATAAATTTCTACGAAACGAAACGCCAATTTGTATCAATTTTACTCCTCCGTGTTAACACATCGAAGACCGGAAACTTTTTTTAAAATCTTATTACTGAACGAAGTTACACTCGAATAAAATTTTTACTTGCCTGCTTGTACAAAACATTTATACCTACAGTAAATATAGATCTCCGTTTCAATTTTCAGCTGAAGTGGTCGTTTCTAAACGTAACTTTCCATTTACAATTAATTGTCACTTTTATAAATTGAAAGAAACGAAATACGAGATATCTCGTGACCGGTCCTCAATGTGTTAATCATTTTCTTCGTTTCGATCGGTGTCCTACAATAAAGGCCTTGCGTTACCAATGATGAGAGAATAGGGACGGGAACACGAAGTATCGGATAAACCACGTGTAAACAGAAGTCGAGTTTCTAATTAAAACCGGATGATCCGTAGAAACAGTCAGTCGACGCTGTCCGGTGTTAGCTGCATACCAACCGTAACCCAAAGTCAGGCAACCAGAACACCAAGAATCGAAGATCGTAAAGCAGTAAATTGAACCACGCTTACGTCCGATCTGCGAAATTGTTTCGAATAGAAAACGCTTTACGTAATCGGAACAGCCTTCGTTTTCATGTTTCTTTAACAGTAGAACTGCCAGCGATTAAAGTACACTTACTTCTACCAAAGAAATCAAAATGATAGGTATTTGAAAAAATACCAATTTCTTTTGCATATTTTTTTACAAAAAGGCGCGAAAAATTCCTGAAAATGCATGATTGTACATTTATAAAACTTCTACGAGAAATTTAGTTTAGTTTGTTAAAAAAGCGTGCTTGTTATTATGCTGCAATTGTGATGCATGATTTAAGAACAGCGCGAGAAAATATTATTACAGTATCTGCTCACTGGATTTGGACTACTTTTAACCCTTTTCTAAACTTTTTTTAAGTTTCACAGGACTATTGTGCAAACTTGAGATGTTGTTTAGAAAGGAAGAAAGAAATTACAAGTGTCTGTGATTTTTTAGTTATTTGATTAATTAGCTGTGTTTTAACAGTAGACCTACCGAATCAGTCAAAATGACTGGTTCATAATTTCTTATAGAAATTTTATCAATTTACAATGATGTTTTTTGGGGGGTTTTCTATGATTTTTTGTAAAAAATATGTACAAAGAATTGTTACTGGCATTGTAAGTATTTTTTCAAATACCTATCATTTTGATTTCTTTGGTACAAATAAGTCTACCTTGATCGTCGGTAATTCTAGTTTTAAAATAAAAGCAAAATTTGAATTCACGAAAATACTGAATTTAACTTAAAATTTAATCTCTGAAGAAAGTTATAAGTATTTTTCAGTGCAAGGAGTTAATGTTTTATGATTATTTAGCATGTTGGCTGCGACATGTGAGAAATTCATATTTTTGTGAGTGGTAAACGGTGTATGTATAGGAAACTGATAAATAGACAGCGAATCTTTATATATTTATGGAAAATTTGGAGACACAAAAATACACAGAATGTACGGAATAACAAAAAATATATAAATAATCACAAAATATAGTACTCCTTATAATATTTAGCAAATAAAACAATTCCCTACCTAGCTTATATTTTTTTAATTATATTCATAAAATTATGAATTTGCAGAAAAATCTGAAATATTCTAATAAAGAAAAATACTAAATACTGTTGTACTAACTAAATATATAAATATATAAACTAACTAAATATATAAATATATAAATATATAAACTAACTAAATATATAAATATATAAATATATAAACTAACTAAATATATAAATAATCACAAAATATAGTACTCCTTATAATATTTAGCGAATAAAACAGTTCCCCACCTAGCTTATATTTTTTCATTTATATTCATAAAAATATGAATTTACAGAAAAATCCAAAATACACTAATAAAGAAAAATACCAAATACCATTATACTAATCTTATTATACGAGAAACTTTTTCCTTCCAAAATTTATATCTTGTTTTGAGTAGATACTATAAATCAGTGCACATAAAATGTTTCTTCGAAGCTCGAATCCGAAAAAATTTTTGGAACGAAGAAACCGTAGAAGCTTCGTTCGAAGTATCTCTGAATTCTGAAATTTATTATCTTCATAAATTTGTAAAAATTAAATTAATGAATCATCGGGAAATGTCCATGGAATCGTATGAAAATTATTTTAATTAAATACCTGATATTTTAAAGAAACTACGTATGAATAAAGCTTTTTTGAGAAAACGATATTTCACATGCACCAAAGTAATAAATTAACGATAATCTGGTCAAAGACAGTGGAAAATACGTTCCTTATTAAATCCTCTTATACAACCTAGCTTTGTAGAATCATTTTTACAAACTCCTAGAGCTACATTCCTTGCTTGGCCACTTTTATTTTATTTTTGGTCTTTTTTTATCCAACTCATTACGCTAGTGCTCATTTACGAATCGAAAGCGATCCGCAACAATGTATATTTCCTGAAAATAATTACTCAAAGAGCACTTCGTCCTGAGATTAACATAAATTCTACACCTAAACTTTGAGAGAAGCAAGTCTTGAATTAATGCTCGCCCGCCTTTGAGAAGCCAATTTTTCTGAAAAGGGCCATCACCGTTCATTAAATCTATTTGGTTTACGTGACGAAAACCGATACGAGAAGCGAAAGAGCTTCGATACTGAAACGAGGTCAGACTAAGTACTTAGTTCTCCTTCGCTTTGAGGGAACTAATTTCTACGGAGAAAAAGGAGACGATTACCGTTTGTCGAATGCGTCCTATTCATGCGATTAAAGTCGATCTAGTGTAAATCCCGCAGCCGACGACACAGATTCACTACAATGGAACACGTAATTCAGATACTTGGAGGCGATACTACAGGGGTATTACCAGCGTCAGATCTGCTTAATTGTTGCCTAACACCGGTTGTTCTAATGCTCCACGTCTAACCTGGAACCTACCTAAAGGAAACCTAACTGTCCTTACAGCCATGTTTCACTAGAGAGCAAAGCTGTACGGAACTATGATCTTTCGCCGTTTGGCTTGGACTAAATTAACGCTAAGCTAACATCAAATTGATGGAAAAATATGTTTTAATAAATATAAATTAACTGGAGTCAATATTTCCTATTTTTAGTCATCTATAAAATTATTTAACACCAGAACGATCAAAGTGTACGTTTTTGTACCAAAGAAATCAAAATGAGAGTGTGTAAAAAAAAGTTTTATAACGCAAGGGAGATTAATCTTTGTATGTATTTTTAACAGAAAATTATAAAGTATTTCCGAAACTGTATCATAGCTAATTTATAAAATTTCCGTAGGAAATTGTGAATTATCATTTTGACCACTTTGGTAGTTTTAGTGTTAACGTGTTTAAAAAAAAAAAAAAAACATGGCTTGCTGAGAACTTGAAGATGTGCAGGTTTAAATAATGCATGTTTAATATTTGTTTACTCAATTTCATTTGGGTATATTAATATTTAAATATCGCCGGTGTAACACAGAAGGGATTTATTTTTCAATTCGAAAGAATCACCGAAAAATATAAGGGAATAAATATAAATCAGAGTCAATATATAGGGTGTTTAAACAATTTCACAGAAGTTAAAATTCGAAGGTGTCTATACCCAAATTATCCTTATTTGATATTTTTGATGCTTAATTTCATTTATAGTTGCTAGAATTTTTAATTATATACATGATAGTCTAAAATAATTCTACGTCTGCCATCACATGGGTTTATTCTACTGCCCGTTTATGTATGTGATTAATTAGAATTGATATTACAATTTTTCATTATCTAAATACTGTCATTAAAAAAAATTCCGCAAAACTAAACAATGGTTATAGATAAAAGATTTTTTTTTACTTTTCCTAGCTTCGCTCCATGTCTGACACGGCAGGGATTTATTCTACTGCCTCTTTATTTCCTAATCCCAAAGGCTGATCGACAATATGTAGAATATAGATTAATTACAATTTTTCATTATCTAAATACTGACTTTAAAAAAAATTCCTCAAAACTAAACAACGGTTATAGATAAATGATTTTTTTTCACTTTTCCACGCTTCGCTCCTTGTCTGACACGGCAGGGGTTCAATCTACTGCCTCTTCATTTTCCAATTCCAAAGGCTGATCGACAATATGTGGAATACACATTAATTGCAATTTTTCATTGTCTAAATAGTGTCTTCAAAAAATCTTTCAGGACTAAACATTATTACCTTTATTTAATGTTTTTACTCCATCACACCTAACTACAATTTCTCAAGTAATTCTAAGTCTGACACAACAGGGTTCATTCTACTGCTTCTTTATTTTCTAATTCTAAGGACTGATCACAAAGTGTGCAGAATATAGGTTAATCAGAATTAATACTACAATTTTTCATCATCTAAACTCTAGATGATGTCTTCAAAAAATTTCACAAAAAGAAATCTAATTACAATTATTAAAATAATTTCAAGTCTGACACGACAACGATTTATTCCACTGCCTGTCTATTTCCTAATAAACGTTGATAAAAAGTATGTAGAATATAGATTAATTAGAATCAATATTACAATTTTTCACTATCTATATAATATTTTCAAAAAATGTTACTCACATATTTTCTAATTTTGTTTACTCTGCCACACGTACAAGGGACATCATTTAAATGTAAATCTATGCTACATATGAGATAGTATTATAAGGTATTATTTTTTGAAATTGGTACTGTCGGTCCTCGGAAAACAACGACGCCGATTTTGATCGACTTTCCGTTAAGCTGTGTGCTGTGATACTAATTCAAAAGCATTTGGTTGCGGAATAGCTAAGAATTTAAGAAGAAAATTGTAAAGGCCTGCAAAAGAAAATCGTATCTTTGTTTAATATGATTTAATAAAACCCGTTCGCAAATTATAAGCTATTATTTTTTGAAATTGGTACCGTCGGTCCTCAGAAACCAACGACGCCTAAACGAAAAGTTCGGCGTCGGTCCACAGGGATCTATGTGGCGCTTAACGTGTTAACATAACTTCTATGCTGGACACTATTGTATTTTAATTTTAAGCGACACCTCTTATCAATTACAATTTTTCAAACAACTCCGAGTCTCTTCGAATAACTACAAGGGTTCATTCGCCCAGCCATTTATCTCAAATTCTGCGAACATGGCGCTCGTTTTTAATCCCAGTAAATAGATACCACCTGTTTAATTTTCTCGTCAAAGTTTCACAGCAATTTAAAATGTTCCGCTTTAAACCTATCGTTCCCTATTCGCGAGCAATTACGTTGACCGTTCGCTCTCGCGTCACCGGTCTGTTTAAACATCCAAGGCGACAAGTAGGACCATCACCGGCGACAATTTTGTTTAATCGCCGTCTAATGCCCCTAATGTCTCGTTCTATACCTTTGCCGGTCTAAGGAAATTACAGGGAGCTTCTCTCTCTCTCTCCAATAAGACACATCGAGCGTAAAACTCGATTCCTATTACAAGAGGGGTTTCATCCTGATCCCGCTTTGACATCTGTACACAACCGCCAGACGGAAACGACGAATGGCACAGCTCAACGATTTGTCGGATCTAGGTTGATTAGAAGTATTTATGGGAATAGAGCAACAATCGGACAAGCGTAGAAAGACGAATCGAATTGTGCAATGCGACCGCGTATCCAGAATGAATCAATGATCTCGGCATGCATTTAAATATGCAGATACACTTCGTAAGCTTACCATACTGTTGGACCACAGTGTTTAATTAAAATTTCAACTGCACAAACCGCATTCCTGCGATCTGCGAATTCCCTGGCAATCGATAAACCCCAATAATTATACAGAAAGTACGTATTTGGCCACGATTGTGCAGATCTCTATTAACGGAGACGAATTTCGACACAATCGGTTAATTGAGAAGTACGGAAAGGTATTTCTGGCTCTATTAGAGGAAGATTTAACCCTCTGCACTCGGCTCGCGCCGCTATGGCGACATGAATAATTTTCTTCAGAGATTGTGTTTTTAACTCTTTGTCTTATAATAACGAGTCACACTCGTGGCGCCGATTCTGGATAAAATACAAGAATAACATACAGTATTTATGATGAAGTTCAATTTTAGCTTTAACTGTAATTTAAATTTACAATATTGAAAATTAGCAAATATAAAATACATGGGTATAGGCAATTGTTTTATTCAGCAAATATTATGAGTATCATTGAATATTAAATGTACCTTCAAAGTTTCCATAAATGCATAAAAATCGAAAACAGTGTTTACATGTTTTTTTTTTTTTGTTTTTTTTTTTTTCATATAATCAGAGACCGAATTTTGTATTTCTTATTTTAGAAAATTTAATTCGAAGCTCTTCATTAGTTCATGTCGCGTACGATGTTCGTTTCCTTTTTATTTTATAACTGCATCGTATAATACTTAAAACCGTAACGTTTGTTATTAACATACCATATAATAAATTGAATATCGTCTTCTTTTCTCTTGTTTTATATGTACGCACAGTTCAGAAACGTTTATTCCGCGAAAAACTATCCCAGTGTCAGAAATGATAATCAATAGGAGACGAATTGAGAGAATAAAAAGAATAAAGGTAATATTTAGAATCTTTTTTAAGAATTCGAATCGAATGTAAATTAACAACACCTAGAATAAAAAAAATTAACAAAACGATATTCAATTTGTTGCGAAATATACGATTAACAAACAATTTTAAATATTATACAACGCTGTTATAAGATAACATGAATATAAAATGAATTTAAACGAGCATCATAGATACGAACTAATGAAAAAATTAAAAATAATTTGAACAGCACAAATCCTGACAATCATCTCTAATTAAATAATACGACAAGGGATTAAACGAATATCAAAATGATAAAGAAATCCATTTTTAAGAGACACTTGGAACGTAACTGAACGAAGAATCATACACGTTCTCGCGAAGCTTTGTTCAACTTTCGTCACAGTCTGGCTTCCGTGCAAAAGTATCGACGGCAAGCTCATTTTATTTACTTATTTATTATTTTTTTCTTTTTTTTTTAAGGTCGCAAGCATTGCATATTAAACTTCTGTTGGTCCTTTCGTAAAGTTGCTGCGACGAGACAAACAAGGCGTTTTATCGTCATCCAACAAAGGCTACTTCGAGGCAGAATAGATACTTTGAACGTTTCAGTTTTAGCCGGAAGAGCACAGACCAGGCTAAAGAGAAAAGACAAGATCTAACCATGTGCTCAGGATTAAAACTGGCTCTCTACTAAATACAGTTTAATCCTTTTTAATTAAATGCTCTCCCGATCATCCTTGTCCCAATCTAAAAGGCACGGGACCAATGACCCTCCAGGATTTCTACGAATGGACTCGTTATAGGCGTGGTTTTTAATCGGTAAAACGAATAATGTTTAACCCTTTGCGGACGAGTATTCTTCAGCATATTTTCCGTATGAAACGAAATTATATATTACAGATTTAAACCTTTGCACTTCATTCGCGCCGTGCTATGGTGACACGTGTGATTTTCTTCGGAAGTTAAGTTTTAAGTTAAACTTCGTATTTTTGTCAATTTACATTTTTTTTTTTTTTGTTTTAACCCTCTATAGCCCGAATTTTGTCTACTTATTGGAGAAAAAATTACGATCGATTACAGTTTTTCACTTTGATTTGAAAATGTTTAAATTAATAATTACTGCAGATGGATCGTTGTATAATTATAGTAATACAGTAATAAAATTTAATAGTGCAGTGATAACTAAAGAAAATTAATTTTTTAAAATATAAATACATCAGTTTGTAACTTTTAAGTCACACGGTTCTATAGAGGGTTAAAATACAGCAAATGAAAGGAACGAATGAAAATCTTAAACATGTATGATATTCTTTTTTTTCAAAACAGGACTTTAAGTTTTATTAATAGTCCTTTGAAAATTAATAATATTTCATATAAATAAAAAAATTTTCCGTATAAAACGAAATTACATATTACAGATTTAAACCTTTGCACTCCATTCGCTCCGCGCTATGGCGACACGTGTGATTTTCTTCGGAAGTTAAGTTTTAAGTTAAACTTCGTATTTTAGTCAATTTACATATTTTTTTTTGTTTTAAAATAAAGCAAATGAACGGAACGAATGAAAATCTTAAACATGTATGATATTCTTTTTTTTCAAAACAGGACTTTAAGTTTTATTAACAGTCCTTTGAAATTAACCCTCTATGGGAGCGTGTGACTTAAAAGTTAGAAACTGATGTATCTACATTTTAGAAAATTAATTTTATTTAGTTATCACTGCACTATTAAATTTGATTATTGTATTACTGTAATTATACCACGATCCATCTACAGTAATTATTAATTTAAACATTTTCAAATCAAAGTGAAAAATTGTAATCAATCGTAATTTTATTAATAAGCAGACAAAATTCGTGCTATAGAGGGTTAAAAAAGTTGATGAGCGCAAAGTGTAAAGAATAATATGAATTATTTTATGAATATTTTATTGATAGTAATTGAGTGTAGTAAGATAATTTTAATAGTTTTTAAAAGTATGGCTGGCTTCTCGTTCGTTTGTCATGTAGAGGCGACATTCGTCTGCAAAGGGTTAAACAATGCCCCTATGTTTCTTGATAGTTCAGAAATAAATATAAAATTATATAACGTTACAATATATATTTTCAACAGTGGTCTACGTGCTTCTTCGATTAAATTTTGTGTTAGAAGTTCGTTTATCTTAAAATTGAAACATTTCTTTTAAAGAAACGAGAGCACAACTGAGTCGAAAAAAAAACATTGAATATCGTAGCGTTGTGTCGAAAAACTTTCTCCTTTCAATGAAAATATGTGCAAGAAAAAAAGAATTTTTGTTTTAGAACACTCACCGTGGCCAATGCCTCTTCGTAACAGGTGTGTGACAGCAAATAGCATCATATTGATCAGCGAGCCAAACAATTAGTATGATGTAAAATGCAGTCGTGGTGTCGTTGAAAAATTCTGACATGATCGCTTCCATTCCTGGAACAAAATAATTTATTGTTGAGTAAATTATTTAAAATCTTTAATTCCTCTAAACTATTCTTATAATTTTCAAAATTATAGACGCAGATTTAAGGGGAAAACATTTTTTAAGGGTATCTCTTTATTTTAGAAGTAAAAGGGTGATTTAAGGGGATACGGATCGTGCGTGGTCAGACACTTATTAAAACGTTAAAACAGAAATTCTACGCTCTCTCCTCTTACTCTTTACGTATTTATTATTCCAAATATTACAAATTTAAGTATCCTAACTATACATGCACAATTAATTTCATTCTTGGTTGTAATTAGTTTCATTTAAGCAACATTTAAATAAAACAGAATTTAATTACTTTTGAATATTCAATTTCCAACACCGACAGCTTAAATTTTAATAGAAAACCACCAAATATACTCATAAACTGTTGAATTTATAAAATCCATAGAAATTAATAGAAGGTATTAAATCAGCAATGTGCAACACTCGTTGAAGTTGTTATAAAATAGAAAAGAAAGAAAAACTTTATTGCGCGCAAGTGGATGGAGCGCGCGTATTTCAAGCAAATATAAACCTTATTTTAAATTCTACGAAGAGATCGAAACTTGTGCTGGCCGATTTTATTAAAATTTAATACGAAGCTTACTTTTTTTTCTATTTTATTAAATAAATAAAGTAAAATAAAATATTGTGACTAATTGTTTGCTTATTTATATACGTGTTGTCCACGATATACCGATAATATTGTTTCTCAGCTCAACAAACAATTTCGTTTGGATACAGCTGTATTAAATATTCAATAAAGCAATACCATTGCTCTTTTTTTTTCTGTTAAAACTAGCAAAGTTTAGAAAACAACACACCTGATGAACTACGTATTGGACCGCATACTATAGTTTAACGTGGACACAAAATTCATAAATAAACGAACTAGTTTGTTAGACATGTTTGCCAATTTGCACGCTTCCTTCCAAAATATTTTGATATAAACGTGTCATGTGTACAAGAATACCGTGAATCTTGCACACGAGATATATTATGTACACATATGAGAATGTGAGCTATATACTAGCGGTCAAAAGTTTAGGTACACGTATTCGTGCAAGAGTATTTTTAATTTTACAATTTTGTAACATTAACCCTTTGACGCCGGGCATACTGAGACAAAAAGTACACATATACGACTAAATTATACTGCTAATAAAAATATTACGATCTGTATTTCTTCTTCTGTCATTTTTTAAGGTCGCTAATGACCTAACTTTCGATGCGACCTTAAGAAATGACAGAAGAAGAAATACAGATCGTCATATTTTTATTAGCAGTATAATTGCATCGAATCTGTGCAAAATGCATTTATTAGCATCGAAAGTTAGGTCATTAGCGATCTTAAAAAATGCCAAAGATATATTTTCTTTTCTTTTTCTGTCTATATTTTCTTTTTTTGTCATTTTTTAAGGTCGCATCAAAAGTTAGGTCATTAGCGACCTTAAAAAATGACAAAAATGACCTACTGAAATTCATCGAAATGACAAACACGTGCAATGAGATTTAGAGATAGATCTCTGTCATTTTTTAAGGTCGCTAATGACCTAACTTTTGATGCGACCTTAAAAAATGACAGAGATCTATCTCTAAATCTCATTCCACGTGTTTGTCATTTCGATGAATTTCAGTAGGTTGTCTCTGCTTTGTTCTGGCCTGAATACTTCCTTAACGCTGGAACTACCGACGATTATATACCTATTTCTAGCAAAGAATTTAAAATAATAGTATTATGTTAGCAGTTAATAAATTATATCGTTACAATTTGAACAGGCCTTTTAATTTTACGGAAAACGTGAGAAATGCTGAAAATTTATAGCGGTCCTAATTCGATGGCCAGGGACTGTACATCCAAAGAAGTGAGCAAATATTTTTAAATGCCAGAATTAGACTACGGTCAGACGTTAGAGTCTGTAATTTCTATTTGAATGTAAAATGGAAATTCAATGGTGTACCCAAACTTTTGAGCGATAGTGTACGTCTTGCATGCACGTGCACGTATGTACATTTAGTACACGGTCTTGGACGCGTACAACCTCTATTATGCAGTGCAAATTGTAAACCGAATTAAACTGGCGCGTAATCATCCGCCTTAGAACAGGCGTAAAATAGCTAGTTACACTGATGCATTTCACATCTAAAGATCTTCTGCGCTCGAATGCAAAACAGAAAGGAACTCTTGGTAGTTTTTACGTAAAATAGCAATTAACCGTTCAGCTGTATTATTTTTCTCTAAATTTTTGCTGGAACGCAAGGATTCGCTGTTAAAGGAACTAGAATAAATATTATAACATATTAGAAGAATTTTAGTTTTAACCCTGGTACGGCCCTTGGGTCATTTTCGACCCCATCAAGTTTTTCTTTCGTTAAAAAATTTCCCAGAGAATATTGTAAAAATAGCTGTTGTTCCTTTTATCAATTTTATGTTGAACACATGTTTATTGGAATTAGGAATTTTTTTAGTCAAACGAGATTGAAGATCAAACGAAAAGAATTTGAGAACCGTAGAAGAGTTAAAAGGTGTAATCTACTCCTTTTAACTTATACATTTTCCATCACTATTTATCATAATTTTTCATTCGCCTGAGAACCGTACAATTCCTTCTTTTTGAAAATCTTCTCGTTTATTTTTAACACGTTCGCATAGCCTTAATTTTCATGACGATGCAGAATGACACGAATGCTATAGCATTCAAATCTTAAAGTCAATTATTTTGAATTTAATTTTATATAACCTTCTGATCTGTATTGTCGTGAATGCTATAGCATCCATTGTATATAACGAATAAAATATTATAATCTGACTACGTTTATAAAATATGTTTAATCAAATTTTGGATATCACAACCAATTTAAAAATAAAATCACTGTCAATTTTTGCAGCTCGCTGAAACTTTTAACTCGTGTGTCTATACTTTTTAAGACTTAAATATTCTCTATCACTGTACTATTATGTTTTATCATTGTACTATTTTCCTGGTATCAAACATGCTCTTAGTAATATTTAATAAATTTAATAGTAATTATCAATTCCTAGTTCTTAAATCAAACTGAAAAATTGTCATCAAGCATATCTTTTTTTCCAAGTAACCAAAATTCCGATCATAAAGGATCAACGAAGAAATATCTTACAATAAGCAACGATAAGCTATGAAAAATATCTTCTTTCAACATTTTAAGATCTCTTATAAATTAGAAAATTAGAAAATTAAAAAATTAGAAAATTAGAAAATTAAAAAATTAGAAAATTAGAAAATTACAAAATTAGAAAATTACGAAATTACAAAATTACAAAATTACAAAATAAAAAAATTAGAAAATTAAAAAATTAGAAAATCAAAAAATTAGAAAATTAAAAAATTAGAAAATTAGAAAATAAGAAAATTGGAAAATTCGTTGCATTAAAAAATCAAAGAACTTAATATTTCCTTTATCCAAGTACAAAGTCTCTGACGTGTTACGAAAAATGATCGTAGAAAATCATCTTTCTTAGCAAGAGGATCAGTCCTGATCCAAACCAGTTCCAAACAATATCAAAGTAGCTTCCTCGTTATAATATTAACAAACGTCGCCACCGGTATAATTAGCGACAGCTTTATTCATGAACATTTCAAAGTTAATCCTTCGGGTAAACATGTTCTCCTTTTCTTGGCCCAAGTACAATGCGCCGCGATCGTTAATTGAAGACGCTGCGTTTGAGAATTTAACTCAAACCAAAGAGTTCCAAGAAACAAAGCTAAAAGAACATTTTCCTTCCCCGGGAGGGGATTTAATAAGGCCGTCGCGATACTTTTCGAGGCTACGCAGTTTGACATCGGACCGCATAAACAACTCTGATTATTAACTCGCGAAACCGACGACGACGAAAAGAAACTGTTCCGAGTGATTTTAAAAAAATAGGGAAACAACTTCGCGGAATCGATACCCGCAATCGTCTGCTATCAAACCCGCAGGCTCGTCCTATTAATCGAATAGTTTCCGCACAATTAAAAGTTCGCGGCACGGCGTGCAAGTCTCGGCCCATGTAAATTTAATACCCGCCCCATGGACCATTATACCGTTAAAACGATACATTCGCTACGTTC
This sequence comes from Ctenoplectra terminalis, assembly GCA_019453375.1. NCBI lineage: Eukaryota > Metazoa > Arthropoda > Insecta > Hymenoptera > Apidae > Ctenoplectra > Ctenoplectra terminalis. The sequence goes on along the minus strand of SMSQ01019045.1, from coordinate 1,899 downwards.
CGCCAGCCGTTTTTATTGTTTCGCAGGCGTTGAACGTTAAATCTCACTTATCGGCTGAAACATCGGCCAAGTTATTCTGTCTGAAACGACTTTCCGTCAAACTAGCCATGAACGAGAATTTAGATAGCCGCCGACTAACAGTGGAAACATGGAAATATGATTACATCGTGCTTTTTTTCCACTTATAACTCGTGGTCGTTGAATCAAGATTAATCACGATTTTCAATATTGTGGGAATGGCGAGCCTGGAGTGAATGTTTAGTCAGAAGCGATAGATGCGAGAATGAAGAGTATTTAGGACCGAGTGATACAGAAAGAAGAGTATTTGGATCGAGTAATACAGAAAGAAGTGTATTCGGGACCCAATGATACAGAAAGAAGAGTATTTAGGACCTAGTAATACAGAAAGAAGAGTATTTGCGACCGAGTGATGCAGAAAGAAGTGTGTTTAAGACCGAGTGATACAGAAACAAGAGTATTTGTGACCGAGTGATAGAGAAAGAAGTGTGTTTAAGACCGAGTGATACAGAAAGAACAGTATTTGGGACCGAATGATAGAGAAAGAAGAGTATTTGGGACCGAGTGATACAGAAAGAAGAGTATTTGGACCGAGTGACACAGAAAGAAGAGTATTTGGGACCTAGTGATGCAGAAAGAAGTGTATTTAAGACCGAGAGATACAGAAAGAAGAGTATTTGGGACCGAGTGATACAGAAAGAAGAGTATTTGTGACCGAGTGATACAGAAAGAAGAGTATTTAAGACCGAGTGATAGAGAAAGAAGAGTATTTGGACCGGGTAATCGAGATCACCGTGTGACTGAATATTTTCTGAAATTGTACTAAGAAAACTATGGTAATATATACTAATATTACTAGGATATTTATTAGAAAAAATTAGATTGTAAAATACGAAACACATAGAGAACAGTAACTTGACACCACCTGCAATATTTATTAATGACTTCTTAGGATGGGTCTCTCGAGACACGGCCGCCGGATTCCGCAGTCCGTACTCCGAGAATTAAAGAGAACATGTTCTCTTTCTTGACACAATTCTTTCGTTCCATATCTTTGTTTATATGCAGCCTGATTGTTCTCTGTTTCAATGTAAATACCAGTGTTCAAGGTATTTTAACACTTTGCATTCGGATGTCCCCTCTGAGAGGACATCAGAATTTATTAGAGATTACAGTGGATGAACTTATGTCACTGCAACTTTTTGAAAAACGCAAGTTTCCTTGAAATTTTACTACCGAAATGACTGAAGATAGCAAATCAAAATATGGTATACATACCGAAACGCATAAAATTTATTATTAAACTCCGTTCGGATCTTTAATAAAATTTAATATTAAATTTCTTATAATAACAAAGTTTATTATTAAATTTCGTTCAGACCTTTCAATTCTACCAGAAACATGTGAGATGAAAATTGCGAGTGGTCCTAATACAATGACCGAACTCTGGTAATTCGGCAGAATTTGTAAAAATGGTTTCGTGAAACAAACCTGGGTTCAAGTACATATTAGATGTAATGTTGAAAATTAAATAATATTACAGTTAATACAAAGTATACATAACATATAAGATAAATATGCGTATTTCCGTGGATATCCCGTGCAAAATTCTGCAAAAAGGAATCCTCGAAATCTACGTTCCCTGAAATTAAAGCTAACCTTATATTCACGTGAATTCAAACACAAGTCTCTGAATTTCGAAATACAATTTTAACACAAAGAGTAATGTCAATATTAAATCGCTGCAGAAAGGAAGCACCGGTGAAAACGTACGCTACACGCATAAATCTTTCTTGTGTTCAACTACAAAAATATCAAGCTTGTGTACAAACACCTTCGAATTCAAATTAAATTGTATCGAAGTGTGCTTCGTTGATTAAC
>SMSQ01019044.1:0-21377 GCA_019453375.1 Ctenoplectra terminalis | reverse complement strand
ATACAGAAAAGTGTACAGTGGATTTTGTAAAATTTGGGGAAGGAAGCACGAACCGGTCATTCGATAGCTTTGGTTTTTATTGGTATGACTTTGTTAACATAAAGGTGGGAAAAAGAATGCAGTTATAACTATTATATTAAAACAGAGATTCCCAATTTGTGTTCCATAGAATCTTAGGTTTCCACGGATAAAATTTATAACTCTGAAATAAAATCAATCTTTAAGTATTGAATTTTAGGGAATTATATTGTTATTCCTAGTTGAAACCTGGCTCGAGAAACTGAGAAAGGAAAGAAAAGAAAGAGGTGTGCATACCTAAGAGTAAAATAAAAAGAAAACGATAATAAAAAACAAAGCATGAATTTCACGATGACTATTTCTGTTATGTAACAATACAAAAATAATTTCTGCTATTTAATAATACAAAAATAATTTCTGCTATGTAATAATACAAAAATAATTTCTGCTATTTAATAATACAAAAATAATTTCTGCTATGTAATAATACAAAAATAATTTCTGCTATTTAATAATACAAAAATAATTTCTGCTATTTAATAATATAAAAATAATTTCTGCTATTTAATAATACAAAAATAATTTCTGCTATGTAATAATACAAAAATAAATTCTGCCATTTAATAATACAAAAATAAATAATAAAAAAAAATATAATTCAATTGTTACTGTTTCATAAATAAACGGAAAATTATTTCTCTTTTAAGATATAAATTTAACAACCTTAACAATGCGTATCCGCGGTATGAAAAGCAACAGAGACGTTCGGTTATCCCCTTTTGCTCACCCTACACGTACACATCCCCGTACAAACGTAACAAGTACGAGCACAGATTCTATCTATTACACGGAACGGGCTTAGATCCGCTTAGAAGGCTCTTTGTCGTTTGAAACGTAAGGCCTGACAGAAAGAAGGAACCTTTACCGAGAGTTTGAGGAGCATCGAGGACCTCGACCAAGGACTCTCGTCCACCCCCTTTAATCTCTCTTCTCTTTCACGGTGTATCGAGTGATCTGTATCCTCGGGGGATCTTCCACGCCGCTTAAATTCTCTAATACCGTCGCGCAGTTGATCTTGGCAGCGTAGAAATGGTATGAAAAAAAGAAGAAAAGAAAAAAAAAACGACGTTGCATCGATTTTTATTCGCAGGATGCAGTTTTTTATTCGGAGAAAAATGAATTGTTCGATTTAAGGGTAGTTTCAGAAATAACTATGTTTAACGATTAACCCTTTGCAGTCGCCATTTACATATTACATTATAATTTGATTCCTAAGTCGAATTGTCGCCTCCACAGCGAGAAACGAATAGGAGACGCCAATGCGAAGTTTCGTCGATCATTTGTCTGTTTTCTATTTTACTTTCTGCCTAATTGTTTAGATATTTAATTTATAATCTCGTTCCGTATAGAAATTATCATCCACTTGCCACGAATCAGAGTCGAAAGAATGCTTGTCCGCAAAGGGAAAATTCGTCGGTAAAGAGTTGGGTTCGGGTTAGGTTTGTTTCTAAAATTTAATGTGGAAGCTTAACGAAATTTTTAACGGGAAATAAAGGAGAATTTGTTTTTCCCGTTGATGCGAATTTGAGTCAGTTTTCTTACAGTGATGCAGAAAATTGTATTTTTCAAGCTCTCTTCGAATCTGTAGAAAATAATTATTTAGGATTTATGTTTGTTGTAACGGTACGGTAAAATGTATTACGATCCCATCGAAAATATAGAATATTAGGTTATTCCATAAGTAGTCTCGTTCCTCGACACTAATTTCGATTAGGAAATATTAAGACGTACGTTTAGTTTTTATCATCGATACATCGACCATTATTTTTCACGATCCTTCTCCATCTGTGAAGTAATTTGATGGTTTATTTTTTCTAAAGTCTTCTGTGTGTGATTTTTGTAATTTTTTATGTTTGTAATTTCTTCTAAGGTCTTCTGTGTGTGATTAGCGTCAAGGAACGACATTATTCATCGAACGACCTAATATAGTACTCACATAATTAAACAATTTCCAAAACAGAATTTTCCTGCTGAAATAAAACCGCTGAACAAGAAAGCACACCTTTCATCTTAACTTTAAGGGCTGTTTTCAGCCTGAAGAACCGAATATCAACAGATAAAAAAAATAGCGCGATACTTAGTTCGAGGTCCTCTCCAAAACCAACAAAGTTTCAAATTTTTTTTACTTTTCAGGTTACCGAACATCCCCTGTAAGTGTTGAAAAATAATTCTAAATATAAATCAGTCACCTTAATATCTCTGGCGAAGCTGAGACGAAGATTACAGATAAAAACAGCGCAGAGGGTTAAATCTAACGAAAATAATTCCAGTTGCATCAACGTTTTTTCTTCTCGCGACGAAAGGGACGCAGGAGGCGCCATTTTTATTCTGACTGGCGCGAATTTTCATTGGCTTTCGGGACGCCGTAAATATTGCATGTAACACTCGACTTGCTTTACGCTTCTATGAATTTTCCACGAGACGGCAATTCCGAGTTCCTGAAATTCCTCGGTCCATAACTCGACGATCTTATTCACGCGCGCAGGCGGACGACACGGATAGAACGATAGAGACGGAAACAATTTTCATTCCTGTTACACACGTTTCCGTGCCCCCGTTCCACTGTGTAACATATTTTTCCTTTCTCGACGTTGAGCAGAGCGTTTGTTCCCGACTTGATGCCGGCCATTATTTTTCGTTACCAATTCTATTTCGAATCGTTCGAAGTTTTGATAAATAAGCAACGCTACGAAGGGAATGAAAGGTTTTAACTTGCTTCTGCAGTGCCGAGAATGATTTAGAAATAGTTTTCTGTGGCGTATAAATTGGCAGATATTTTAACTGAAGAATAAAAATGGTAAAACTTATTGATTTTTTTTTAGATTTCTGTTCTCTCGTTTAAATTGCCTTTTTTTTTTATTTATTCGGTTAGAGGGTTCGTTTGTTCGTTGAACGGTTGTTATGCGAAAGTTGCCTTTTCAACTTTAACTCCACTTACTGTCTCCAGCAATTCTGTCTTCTTCCATTAAATACTCTTTTCGAATCGTTACGACTCAGCTTACTTTTCCCAAGCAAAACAAAAGAGAATTCTCTATATAAATTTCAATCGCAATCGTTACAAAAATAAAAAAAATTAATAAGATATAAAAAAAAAGGTAGAATATAATAAATTAAATATAAAAACACAAATATATCCATATTTTTCTGCATCTTAAAATTCCGAAAGACCCAAAGTAAGGACCAAAGGGTTGAATTTTAAAATACCAATCGTTACAAAAATCAAACAAATTGATAAAATATATATAAAAAGAAAGTAGAATATAATAAATGAAATATAAAAACACAGATATATCCATATTTTACTGCATCTTAAAATTCCGAAAGACCCAAAGTAAGAACCAAAGGGTTGAATTTTAAAATACCAATCGAACGCGTGCTTCGAAACCAACCGATCGAAGGAAAATTAAACAAAGCTTAATCATTATTATTTCCACCGTCCAGTATATCCACGACATCGTTCTAAAACGAACGCTGCACTAACAGGCTCCCGGTCAAAAGAACTGACGTTTATTTCATCGGGCTTGGATCGTGCAGCTCTGAGAACTTTCGCAAGTTCCGCGAACTCAAACAACCTCTTGTTCGACTCGAGTGTTAAATCGATCTCCGTCGACGCGGTTGGCTGTGTTCCGATTCGGAAACGCGTGTGTTCCGCCAGACAGCTTGCGCAACGTTGAAAATGTAAATTCGGAGAAGGATAGAGCACGTCGATTGTAATCAAACAATACCTTCTTGCTATATTAGTCATACTTCGATTGTCTTTCCATCTTCAGGTCGCGAGAAAGTTTCGGAAAACCTTTGTATTGGTAACTGAAATTTTTGCGCTCGCAAATCGACTCGCGGTGTGAACTGTTCGATGTCGCGATTCGACTCGCGCTCCCGATAAATTAATCCTTTGCACCCGAATTCCGTGTTCTGATTTCCGATTTCCGATTTCTGATTTTTGATTTCTGATTTCTGATTTCTGATTTCTGATTTCTGATTTCTGATTTCTGATTTCTGATTTCTGACTTCTGATTTTTGATTTCTGGTTTCTGGTTTCTGGTTTCTGGTTTCGGATTTCTGATTTCTGATTTCTGATTTCTGACTTCTGATTTCTGACTTCTGATTTCGGACTTCTGATTTCCGATTTCTGAGTTCTGATTTTTAATTTCCAACTTCTGATTTTCGATTTCCAATTTCTGATTTCTAATTTCCAATTTTTGATTTCCGATTTCCGATTTCTGATTTCTGATTTCTGGTTTCTGATTTCTGATTTCGGATTTCGGATTTCCAATCTCTTATTTCCAATTTCTGATTTCCGATTTCTGATTTTTAATTTCTGATTTCCAATTTCTGATTTTTAATTTCTAATATCTAATATTAGACACTAAAATACCCTTGAGCTCTGTAGCGACTAGTATAATTCGAAAAAGAAGGTTAGAAAGTAATCGAAAATAAAAAAATACAACTGGCGATAGGAAAAAATATTAGAAGAAGCCTGAAAAAACTAAAGTAAAACCCGGAAAGAAAATAATACTAACGAAAGTAACCAGCCTGACAATCGTGCTATCTTATCATACGTTCAGGTTTATAACTTTATGACTGCCCGGCTACGAAGACGGACATTATGGATCTATTGATTACTAATAAAGGAAGAATACTTTTCGGACAACCTAATACTTCAACATCGCTCGAAAGCTTTGGCGAATGTTGAAGGCAAGGTATCAGATAGTAAGGCACGTCGTTACGTCAGCAAAAATTCAACGTTAATCCCAGCGGACGTTCCGTAATCACAGCGATACCCGATTGGAGGGAACGATCGATAAGAGCGTCGAAGAGCGGTGCAAAAAAGGAGCGTCGAAGAACACCTGACTCTCTGCAATTTCATCGATCTCGAACAGCTCCAAGGATCCTTCGATCCCGCCGAGGTAGATCTCAGGCCACGCTGGCCACGCCCGCCAACCTAAATCGATCTACCTCGAACGATGTAATGCCAGGTAATCACGGTGCCCGTAATGGCCATGATAACGAGCCACTTCCCGTCCGAAAAGGTGCTCGTCCCTCTGGTAATTGATCGTTGCCGGGGAAAAGACGCGGCCAGGAATCGCTGCGTGTCCCGAAACCGCTTGGAAATTGATTAGAAGACACATTTTCGCATCACTGTCACAGAATCGGATCGTTTTCTTTTCACCGTGAGATAAGGATAAGAAAATTTTCGAAATTTAGAAAGTTTTGCTTTTTTATCGCAAAGTCGTAATTGATATGAATTTATTAAATTTGAAAATCTTTCTTTCGATTGAAAACTGTTACGGTAGACCGAGATCCTTAAATAAAATTTTCTTTATCTTATATTAATTTGCAGGTAGCTATTAATTGTTAATTAGAGTTACGTTTATTAATGGAAGTTAAGGAAGAAAGTAATTATTTGAGAATTGTCTTGAGGTCGATGTTTATTGTAAATAGTGTTTTATGCTCGAAAGAAAAATATGTGTTGATGTACGAAATGTTGTGGGTTTATGCTATTTTTAGTTCGAAGCTACGATAGTGGCCACAGAAATTGCACTAACTTGCACCATCGTGTGAACTATTGACAAGGAGCCATGATCACATGCTGTGAATGCTTTTACAAAACTGGCAATCATACATAGCTGTGGAACAATTGATGTGGAATCTAACTGAAGGCAGTATAATGCAGCTCTGTTATATTAGATTATTCCTAACTGTTAAAAGTGCGACTGAAAGAAATTTGGAATTTGGGATAAAATTGACTCGATTGACTAGAAAAAATTCTTAATTTGGAATAAAGTTAACTCGTTTGCCTAAATAAAATTTTTAATTTGGAATAAAATTAACTCCTTTGATTAAAGAAAATTTCTAATTTGGAATAAAATTAATTCGTTTGACTAATAAAATTCCTAATTTGAAATAAAATTAACTCGTTTGACTAAAAAGAAAAAATTCCTAATTCTGATAAAAACGTGTGTTTAACACAAAATTGAAGAAATGAAATTTGCATACGAACAATAGCTGTTTTATATTTCTCTCAAAATTAGACAATTTTTTAACGAAAGAAAAACTCGGTTGGAGGGAAAACAAGGGTCGTAGAAGGGTTGATACAATTTAATACAACTACAAAGTTTGCAATACATCTAAATATTCTACAAATCGTGTTCTCCATAAATGGTATAATTTTATTGGTCACTACTGCGTTTTGATTCGATTCGCCGATGTGAATGGGATGTGACTAAAAAAAATTGTGACCTAAAAGAAATTTGTAATTCGAAATAAAATTAATTCGTTTGACTAAAAAAAATTCTTAATTTGAAATAAAGTTAACTCGTTTCAATAAAGAAAATTCCTAATTTGAAATAAACTTAACTCGTTTGACTAAAAAAAATTCTTAATTTGAAATAAAATGAACTCATTTGACTAAAAAATTACAAAAAAAATCCTACAATGCGGCTATCTTATAATTACCAAGTGGACAAATTAAAATTCCTTCGATCGAGGAACGTTCCGAAAGGAAACGAATAATTTTTATCATTACCGAATTAAATTTCATCGAATAATTCCGATTAAAATCCTCGTTCGAACGTTGTAATCTAGGTTGGTAAGAGTCTTCGTCTTCATTCGCGCCATTTCGTCCCAGAGAAGGTTCAAGGCACGAACGAACGGACAAGTAAAAATTTACACCAGCTCGCGGACGTGTCCCGGTCGATCGTGAAAGAACAATCGAGTCACGCGTCGAAGGATCCGAAGCGGAAAGAAAGAAGAGACGACGATTGCTTTCTCGAGGCGTTCGAAAGCGCGGCCATGGAAAGGGGTTGCTTTTCAAAAGGACGTTTGTACGTGACGCCGGCGAAGGATTCGCAATATTCCTTCTCTCCCTGTTTCACCCTTCGATCTCTATTACCCTTGCCGTCCGCCTTATTTATTTCTCCCCGAGCTGTCTCTGTCTCTAATTAACTACCCCCTTTCACCTATCCATCCGTCTGAACCTCTGTGCCCATGATACGTCTATTTCCCTTTGGTTCGATTTTTTTATTTATTCATTTTTGACGCTTTGGTTGAGAGAAACTTCGCTCGGATGCTTGTTCAGGGGTTGTTGTGTTAGCAATAATTGCTGAGTTTTTTGCTCATCTGCTTCTCGTTTCCTCAATTTAATTTGTTTCTGACAGAATTTGTTTCTTGGTGACGGAAGAATATAAATAAAATGTGAGCGAAAAATGTGTATGTAATTTAAGGGAAGTGAAACTTTTCTTTAAAGATTTAAAATTATAGAGAATTGCAGAGAATTTGCAATTTTTTATTAATAAGATAAATATTAATAGAAAATTACAGAGAATTGCAGAGAATTTGCAATTTTTTATTAATAAGATAAATTTTAATAGAAAATTACAGAGAATTGCAGAGAATCTGCAAAAATGCACCATAGTAAATCGACAAAGCGTCTGTAAAAACTTACAAACTGGTCATTTTTACTGGTATCTTCGATATTAAAAAATTCCTTCTACAAGTCTCTTCCCCCCAAAAAACCTATATTACATAATTCTTTCACTTTTCACATTACACAGCGCTGATTTTTCCCACAGCTTACAGGTGTCGAACTCGACAAGCCGCTACCAGCTAAACGCAGATGCAAGATAAACAGCACCGTCGTCCTCTAATCAATTTATTCGAGTAACGTATTCCAGTCCCGACTCCTCCAGTTGCAAAGAATGTTTATTCTCAGACATTATTCATTAGTATGGATCAGAGAACCCATCCAACGTCGACCGAGTACAAACACCCACGCTCATATCTGGCCATTTTTATACCGTCTTCCTCACCGTGTTTCTCTCATATTTCCGTCTCCAACGAGACGCACACCTGCCCTACCACCGATCCTCCGCCATTTCTCCATCTGTTCGACAATTTATCTCCTTTCGGCCGCGTGTCCGCCCCCTTTCTTCGTACGTGTGCCGAATAGACACGTGTTCCCGATTCCAGCCAGGCTGATTGATCGACGAAAGAGGCGCGTACGAAACGGTGATCAAGGATTCAATCCGGCTGCTGGGTTACAACGGGGCCTTAATCCGGGAAAGAACGGAACCGGAATTGAATCCTTGCCGGAACGAACAGCCCCTTTTCGTCAGCTTTAATTATTTCCACCCCGGTCGGTGGTACGAAGAGGGGTTAATTGAACGTTCCAAGCCGAACGAAAGCGTTTCGATGTTTTTCATCGTCTTGTAAACAGCCCGCGGGCTTGTTTCCGAGTGGTTCTTCTTTGTGGCGGTGGTAGCGAGGCGTGCAGGAACGCGGAGATACTTTTGAGTTTTTTTATCAGGGAGCGACTTCCATGGAGGTTGTTTGTGATTTTGGCGTTGGAGCAGGACTGATTAGGGATTTCTCGAAACGTGGAATTTTTTATTTGTTTCGTGTTTTTTTTTTTAGGACGAGGTGCGACTTTTTGGAGGTTTCGGAACGGTAGGAGTTGGAATGTGTGTTGGGATTTTTCTTTTTTCTTTTTTTAAGTTTTGTCTTACGTGGCGTGGATATTATGGCTCGAATGGAATGAAGATATGCTTTGTTTGTGAGGAAGTTTAATTTTAAGTTTGGTTATAATTTTTTGGTGGAAAATAGGTATAATTTTTCAGCGCTTTGGATTTGACATATTTTTAGTTCTCGTGGCGTGGATATTATGGTTCAAATACAATGAAGACACGCTATGTTTGTGACGAAGTTTAATTTTAAGATTAGTTATAATTTTTAGGTGGAAAATAGGTATAATTTTTCAGTGCTTTGGATTTGACATATTTTTAGTTCTCGTGGCGTGGATATTATGGTTCGAATACAATGACGGAAGGAAATTTATACTAAACAATTAGTGTTACATCCTCTTAAACGGAACAGTTGTGCTTCTTTACAAATCGGCAACCTTCTCTAAATTTCCCTTCATTTACGTCCGCTATCACAATTTTTGACTCTCCGTTTTCCATTTCCTCCCCTTTGCACCCTCTCACCTCTCGCCGATCCATCTGCCCCATCCCCCATATCTCTCGTCGCGCCGGACTAAATGAGATTAATCGTTTTGTCATAGTGATTCGATTAACCTTGCGCAGTGCTCGCATCTCGAACATATGTTGCCTGCAAATCACGATTTTCCTGCTGGACGAGCTAGAAACGCGCCATACGGTGGTCGCTCGCTTCGACATAGCCGGAGTCCGCGTAGGCATTTTTAAATTATCAGTCGAGATCGTTAATCCTTTAACTTCTATCATGGTAATTTAGAAATTACTACAGGAATATTTGAATCTGAAAATATTGGATCGAGCGACGGAAAGTATCTTGGAACTCAGTTTTATGAAATGTAGTGGAAGTTACAGGTAAGCTGTTGGTTTCATCCCTTTTAGAAAATTTTGTTTTGAAGAGTAATTTTGGGTAGTTGGATATCTTTTTTTTTCTTAGATAGTTTTTGATTGGTTGTTTTAATTGACTATAGAGCTATCGGGAATTAGATGTATATTTAATTGTACTGAAAAAATAATGCAAATTTCTAAGAGAAAATCACGAAAAATCATTGAAAGTGCATCGCAGTAATTTTGATTACTTTGGTAGTTATTAGACACCGTTAAGTAGTATTGGACAAAAATTTAGAGTACATTTCTCCCGCAAAAGCAGAGAATTTTTTTTCTACACTGCATGTTTAACTAGACTGCGGATTTTGATACATTTGTAGGAAATTTAGAGGTGCAAAAATGCACAGAAGATATACAAAATATCCAAATTATTATGTTTTTTATAATATTTTTTAAGTAAAGTGACTTTCCACTGAAATTTTACTTTTTTTGTTCCTAAAAATCTTAATTTGCATAAAAATCCACAATCTAATCATTACACAAGACTACAAAGTCACACTCGAATATTCTAAAATCTTTGAACCAAGTTAAAATAATTTTCTACCGAAATTCTACTTTCCTTACTATATTCCCAAAAATGTGAATTTGCATAAAAAATCCGTAGTCTAATCATCGCACAAGACTACGAAATAACACTCGAATATTCTAAAATTCTTGAACCACGTTAAACTTCACAATCTAATTTAATTTCGCCATCTTTTATATTTCAATTAACATGGTTTCTAACGACCTTAATGCAACATCAAAGAAAAAGAACAGCAATTGAATAAAATCGACTGAAGACCAATTAAAATCAATAAAAATACATAATCGAAGACACTCGACAATCGAAAGTCTCAATCAAGATCAATTTTCCTCAGTACTCATCGAACGTCAACAGTGTACCAGAATCGATATCGGATTGACTAATTGAAAAGCCGATCGAGGCGCGTTACAAAACGAAGTCGAACGAACAATTTCACTCGATAGGATTCGAATCATGTCGGATAGGGAGGGTCGAGGGGAAAAGAGAAAATTTAACGCGATATCGCATTGAAATATCGTTTCGCATTGACAAGCCGGAACACTTTTACCAACCGCTATCTATAAGTTAATCGAGTCGAACAAATATCGAGAAAGGCATTTAATGGTTTTTATCTCCGGCCAGAGCCACGGACTGAATGCGTCAGTTTTTCAACCGGAGAAAGGTCGATCTGTCTTCCCGTCCACCCCCAACCCTACCGGCGGTCATTCATATGCGATATTAGAAGTGGACTGGCCGGTTTTTATTGTACATATCGCCAAGCTGAATTGCAGAGGAATATTATCGGAAATACAGAATGCATCCACGTGGGTTAAAAGCGAAAAATATTTGAAATTTTCTGCGAAATACAAGGGAATCGTGGAATATTTGAATAAGTATTATTTAAGTAGTTCTTTTTTATTTATTTTTTAAATTGTATAAGTTTATTTTAGAAATATAGATTTTTAGAAATGGTTCATAATATTTAGGAATATTTAGAAACAGTTTACAATATTTAGGAATATTTAGGAATATTTGGAAATATTTAGAAATTGTTTACGATAATTAGGAATATTTAGAAATATTTAGAAATAGGTAACAATATTTAGAAATATTTAGGAATATTTAGAAATATTTAGATACAGTTCACAATTTTTACGAATACTTAGTAATATTTAAAAATATTTTACAATATTTAGAAACGAGAGAATGGAAAGTCTTCCAAAGAGACGGAAGAAAATTATCAATAATAACGGAGATCGTATTCCATATGAATCTCTACTAAACTTAAAATAAATTAAAACTTATTACAAATTAATCTCCACTAAATCTAACATAAATTGAAACCTATCGTAAATTAATCTCCCCTAAATTTCAAATAAATTCAAACCTATTTCAGACTAATCTCCCCTAAATTAAAAATAACTAAAAACCTATTTCAGTCTAATCTCCACTAAATTAAAAATAAAAATTTCATCCAAGTATCGAAACAACTTATGGATACCTCCTACCTATTGTTACTCCGAGAGCAAAAGCATCCAGAGTCAGGCAGATGCACCTGATCGCTTACTGAGGTAGCGATTTTCATTGAACTTCATGGCATGCGCGGGATATAATTTTGGAAACGAATCGCTGCCGGTGAACGGGGACATCTTAGGGCGTGTACACACATGGACGACAGACTTTATTGCGTATGTACGTGGGTTCCCATAATTTCAGGGATTCATATAATACCAAGCTACGTCATGCTGTACGGCTCGTGCCCCCCGTTGAGACACCGTGCACGGGATACAGTGTACCCCATAAAGGAAATCCTCCCTTCGAATATATGCAGACGCGAAGCAGTACGTGTCTTCCGTTCCTGTCTCCTATCCCATCAACGTTTCATTTTGTTTCTCTTCCATTTTCTCTGCTTCTTTTCTATTTTACCGGTCTCCAGATTTCTCTAATGTTTCTCTTCTTCTATTTTCCCAGCTCTACAGATTCCTCTAATGCTCTTCTTCTTCTATTTCCTGTTTCTTCTCTATTTTCGCAGCCTCCAGATTCCTCTAATGCTCTTCTTCTTCTATTTCCTCTCTCTTCTCTATTTTCGCAGTCTTCTCCAATGTTTCTCTTCTCCTATTTTCTGAGTTTCTTTATTTTCCTAGTCTCGAGATTTATCTGACAGACTTGGGATTTTCATGCATAAAAATGCATAGAAAATATGTTTAAAAAAAAACAATTGTCCTATGTAGCTTCCACCAGCTTCTACTGTGGTGCTGTGATATTAATTGGGAAATATTTGGTCGTACAATAATTAACCCTTTGCACTCTGAGTCACGGTCGATATTTTATCCCAACTGGTTCGTTTTTAATAATCTACTTACAAAATCTGTATTGAATTTGTATTAATTTTCATATTTTTATATTTAGTAACATATATACATTGATAAAAATCGATGAAATTTATTTTTAATTAAAATGACTGTGTTTTATATTGCGAAACTGAAGGGAATGGAGCAAAATGGAATGTCGAGTCCAGCTCGACATAGGAGCGCAAAGGGTTAAGAATTTAAGGAGGGTATTGTTAAAGTTTGCAGAGGATAGTCGTATCATCGTTTAATGTGATTTGGTAAAAATGATTAATGAATTACAAGGTATTTTTTGAAATTGATTCTGTCAGTCTTTGGAAACCAGAGACGCCTAAAAGAAAATTTTAGCGTGGCGCTTAATGTGTTAATTACATTCATGAAAGGTGTCTCAAAGTGTCTTAGTGTCCATATAAAATTCCGTAATCTAATGGCAGACTATCCGAGATAAAAAAATAAATACAGTTCAAAATTCATAGTCTAAATTAACAATTAAAATATTTCTACTCGAATCACAATAATAAATCTCAAAAAAAAAAAAGAAAATACATAAGGCAAGAAAAAAAAATATTCATAAATGTAAAACACATTTATCGAATAATTAACACGTTCGCGGACGTGAATGCTATATCATTCATTTTCATGACGATGCAGAATGACACGAATGCTATAGCATTAAAATTTTAAACTCAATTATTTTGAATTTAATTTTATATAATTTTATGATCTGTACTGTCGTGGATGCTATAGCATTTATTGTATATGTATAACCATTAAAATACGATAATCTGACTACCCTTATAAAATGTGTTTAATCAAATTTCGGAATATATCACAACTATCACAAATATCACAACTTAAAATTCAAAATAATATGCCACTTATAATGAATTTAAAAATAAAATAAATAATAAAATAAAAAATAAAAACTTACGCGTGCAGCGGTCGTTTTTTCGTGAATCGCGCGGAAGTTTGGTTATTCAGTAAAATCGCAGCAAATCGAAAACTACTTCGTCTTTATGAACGAAACTTTTTTTATTTTACACTTAAATATACACTGTATGATTATTTTAATTAAAAAAAACGATATTTTTACGAAATCACAAAAATAAACGATTTTTAAAATTTACACAATTCTACTAAATTTTTACGCGACCCGAGCTCCAGTGACAGACTGCAAAAAACGTAAAAATACGTTGCCCGCGTGCCAAGTGTTAATAATAAAATTACACTATACTCAAATATTCCGAGTTACGACAGCAGAGATTCAAGAATCTATCTGATAAACTTAAACCAACCCCCAACCCCTAAGAAAAGAACCTACATTGCACGACACTCTAACCTTCTTCCTCTAACACCATTTGGCCCAGAAAAAATCAATCAATCGGCTCTGCCTCTTGGTTTCCTCGCAGAGACCTACCTCAATTCCTGCCTCGTCGTCCCTTCGCGGCGGCAACGGCGAAAATTTACGATCGCGACGTGCGCCACCGTGTCGATGATGGCTCTCAGGAGGAACGAGACTGCGGCATACCGGGACTAATATTCGACAGTGCTGGTAGGCGAAATTTAATCATCGACTGGAACGCCGGAGGCGGATTTGGATCTAGCTACTGGTAGATTGGCCGGAACGGAGGTCGCCTCGCCGCTTTATTGCCCGCCGTTAATTTGCCGCTCTGCGTCGCGCTCGATCCGCTTTCAATCGCGCCATCCCCCTCAAGAGATGGGTTTAAACTTCTACCGTTGTTTTTTTTTTTTTTTCCTCTGTTTGCTTTGTTTCGTGCGGATTTGGAAGAGACGCAGTTTTTGAAGATTTCGAATCGATACGGTGTTAATTAGGGATATGGGTTTTTGGAATATCGAGATTTCGATTTGTTTCGTGATTTTTTAGGAGACGGAGTTTTCGAAGATTTCGAATCGGGGCGGAGTTGATTGGGGATGCGTTTTTGGAATATCGAAATTTTGGTTTGTTTCGTGATTTTTTGAAGATTTCGAATCGGGGCGGAGTTGATTGGGGATGCGTTTTTGGAATATCGAAATTTTGATTTGTTTCGTGATTTTTTGAAGATTTCGAATCGGGGCGGAGTTGATTGGGGATGCGTTTTTGGAATATCGAAATTTTGATTTGTTTCGTGATTTTTTAGAAGAGACGGATTTTTCGAAGATTTCGAATCGGAGCGGGCTAAAGTAGGGATGGATTTCTCGAATGTAGAAATTTTGTTTTGTTTCGTGTTTTTTCAGAAGGGAGGGAAGGATTTTTTAAAAGATTTTTAATTGGAGCAGTGTTAATTAGGAATGGATTTCTCGAATATAGAAATTTTGTTTTGTTTCCTGCTTTTTCAGAAGCAAGGGTGGAATTTTTTTTTTAATTTTGAATTGGAGCAGTGTCAATTAGAGATGAGTTTCTGGAACGTCGAAATTTCGCTTTGTTTCTTGTTTTTTTAGAAGGAGATGAGACTTTTTACAGGTTTCGAATCGGAACAGAAATTAGAATAACTAGGTTCTATTTTTCTTCTTTAAATAATTACATCCACAAAAAAATATGAATTGCATAAAAATACTCTATCTATTAGTAACTGGACTACAGATTTTCATACAAATTCACATGTCTGAAAATATAGTTAAAAAAAAGGACAAAATCGGTAGGAAATTGTTCCATCTACCAAGTATTATAAAAAAAACACTCCAATTTGAATATATATTTTTTTATATTACACACAATT
This sequence comes from Ctenoplectra terminalis, assembly GCA_019453375.1. Lineage (NCBI taxonomy): Eukaryota > Metazoa > Arthropoda > Insecta > Hymenoptera > Apidae > Ctenoplectra > Ctenoplectra terminalis. The sequence continues at coordinate 6,352 of SMSQ01019044.1, read as the reverse complement.
CTGTTTCAACATGTATAAAAAAGAATCTATCAATAAAATTAGCAAAAATAGTACAATAAACCATACAAAAATCAATATTACAACCCTAATATTTATCCATATCTTGCACTTATTTTACACAAATCGCACATGCGTATAAAAACGTACACCGAAACGGCCATCGTTCGTGTCATATTAAGCCAAAATAAATCGTCTAAAAGCAGAATACAATTTTTTTTCAAGAACGTATCGAATCAAAATCGCGTAAAAAAAATTCCAATAAAAACAAAATTAAATACAGATGCGTTTAAATTTCCTACAAATACACACAAATCCTCAATCCACTAATCACCCGTCCCCAATCCTGACTCCGAACCTTAACTTAAAACCAAACTTAAATCCACGACGCGTCTCGGATAAACCTTACCTCGAATCCGCACCGATAAAGCATGCAAATAAATTCGCTGGGGAAAAGGTGGCCGATAAAAGAAGAACGTTCGAACCGTTGAAGCTCGACGAATCAACGATGCAGCGAAGTCCACGAGGTTTTGAACGACTGCCTAGACCGTTCTGCCAGGATAGTATCAGCAGTTTCGAGGCGAGTACATCATTCCCCTCAGGGGTTGGAACTCTCTCGGGAGTCTTATCCCAACTTGCCTTTATAAAGGGCTGAACCGACGGATACACACCCTCTGCACGACCTATATCGCGTATCGCCAAGGTCTCGTGTCCAGATAACAATTGCAGGAACGCACTCAGACTGAAATCGTATCGATGGGTGGGATCGATTGGTGGAATCGTCGCGAGGCTCGTAAATTTTCCCCAATTTGCAATCGGGGGTGTTTCTTGTTCGTGGGAATATGGTTCGTTGGCAAGGGGAGCGAAGAAGCGCCGAGAACGGAATTCGAAGCGTTTCGAGAGACGTTTGATATTCTTGTGACGTTGAAATTTTAGAGCTAAGATTTGTTTGGTATTTTATTATTTTATTTTTGGGCACAATTGTTGGAGTATTTTGTCGTCCGTTTTCTGCGCAGCTTGGAAATTAACCCTTTATGCGTGTCGCCATAGCGGCGCCAGTCGAGTGCAAAGGGTTAATTTGGAATAACGAAGTATGGTGTTGGAAATGTTTGAAATATAATAGGTATTGCATTTTTTTTCCGTTTGAAAAAAGCGAAATAAAGTAACTTATTTGTAAAGATCAATCGTTGATACAATTCTCTGCATTTTTCAGAATGTTTGCCATTGGTTTAACAATATTTCCACCCCTATTTTTAATAATACACTTATTTAAATATCACACTATTTTATTTAATAAGCTTTGCTGTTTCGTTCTCGATTTTTTAAAATATTTGCATTACCTAAGGGATGACTTAATAATTTTAGTGTTCTTCTCTTCGTTTGCCTCCCTTGAATTATAATTAATCTTTTATAATTAATCTCTAATAATTATATCTTTCACTTTGATTTGTTCGATAGAAAAAAAGTGTGCTTAAATCGGCGATGGTTCTAGAGTTGAATTAAAATAATGAGCGATTGGATTGAAATAAGTAGATATCGCGTTTAATTCGTTTCAAAGCAAACACCCAAGAAGCTGACTAACTAATTGAGCTCCGAATAAATTTTCACGATTTTATTGTTTCAGAATATAATCCCCGACAGCGGTAATTAAAATCTAACCAACTTCTGATCTCTTTGAAGCTCGGTTATTAAATGTTGATCTCTGCGAAGAGTAACTGCTTCAAAGGTTGCCGGTTAATCTCGTTAACTAACTTAATTCTCAACTAAAGCAAAGCTATTAGAGAGTGGCTGGTTCGGTGTGTGTTGGCCGAACGACTGCTAACTAAATTCTGAAATTTCATTTTCCCGAAGTCTGACTGTATTTATTTCTCTTCTTGATACTTTTAATTCCTACGGTTATACGCAATGAGCACGATTAAAAATTCATAACCGGTACACTTTCTTCGTAACTTAGTTTTCAGTTACTTCGAATTACTTGATTTCCTTCTTGCCAGCGAGATTTAAGATTAACACCTTACTACGTAACCTCAAAATAAATAAAGTGGGATAAAAGTTCCTTCTGAAAAAATTTCTTCAACTTCTGAGAAAATCAAACAGAGACTACAGTTCTCCAATTCTATTAAAAAGCACATAATATACAGCGATCCACAATCGATCTTTGTCAGCGGACCTACCCCTATTTCAAATACTGCGTTCAGTATTCGAGATTCCTGTTAAAACTCTCTGATTGTAATTGAAAGTAGTATTATTTCTCAATTTTATTCAAAAAGATATAATGTCGAACAATTCAAATACTTAATAAATTACCCTCGCTAAACCAACCCACATTGGACGCTTCAAGAAATGTTCGAGATTCCTAAACGAGCAATAAGAAATTCCAGTTAAATGCTGTAAATAATACGTTTACTCCTAACTTCTGTAGAAAACCTCGCAACGTACACCATTACAATATAATTCTAATAACTTCTCCAACTTATACCCCCAAATACCTAGTCATTCATCCTTACCAAACCAACCCCATTCAACACACCAAGAAACACCCCAAACTGCTAAGCAATTCCAGTTAAGCACTAGAAATAATACGTTTACTCCTAACTTCTGTAGAAAACCTCGCAACGTACACCATTACAATATAATTCTAACAACTCCTCCAACTTATATCCCCAAATACTTAACCAATTATACTCACCAAACCACCCCTCATTCAACTTTCCAAGAAACACCCCAAACTCTTAACCAAGAGTTCGATAATTCTAACAGATAATTCTAATAATTCCTCCAACCAAACACCCATCACACTCCCAAATACCTAACCGATCACCCTCACCAAACCAACCCCCATTCAACTTTCCAAGAAACATCCCAAACTCTTAAACAAAAATTTGATAATTCTAACAGATAATTCTAATAATTCCTCCAACCAAACACCCATCACACTCCCAAATACCTAACCAATTATCCTCACCAAACCACCCCTCATTCAACTTTCCAAGAAACACCCCAAAGTCTTAACCAAGAGTTCGATAATTCTAACAGATAATTCTAATAATTCCTCCAACCAAACACCCATCACACTCCCAAATACCTAACCGATCACCCTCACCAAACCAACCCCCATTCAACTTTCCAAGAAACACCCCAAACTCTTAAACAAAAATTTGATAATTCTAACAGATAATTCTAATAATTCCTCCAACCAAACACCCATCACACTCCCAAATACCTAACCGATCACCCTCACCAAACCAACCCCCATTCAACACTCCAAGAAACACTCCGAACTCCTTTAATTTCCTCCCAAGTCATCCACCATCCATTATTCTTCAACTTTACTTAAAAACACCCCGAGAAACCTCGATCCAATACTCACCACCGAACCGACCCCTCTTCCACACACTCCGCATCCTCCGAACACCATCCAACTTCCGTCGGAACGTTGGTCCCGCGACGGTCGCGTGTACGTGTCCACGAAAGCCGCAGCGTGAATTTGAAAGCAGCGGCGCGGCTGCACCAAGGTGTAGAGAGACTCCGGTTAGAGGATACTCGTAGTTAGCTTCTAATGAGCGAGCCAATCCCCTTACGTGACGCGCATTCTCGAACAGCCTTAGAGAAAGAGAAAGAGGGACACCGGTACACCCCGAGCCGGTTCGTCGGAAAAAGTCACGACAACGGTGCGTGCCAGGCCAGGCTGTCTGGCCTAGCGGAGAAGGCTCGCTCGCAATTACGCGTACTTTGTTTTCGAATACAATTTGTTGTCATTCCAGCGCCGCCAGCCAGCCAGCGCTCGTTTGTTCGGCGAGGCAGGCTCGTTTTTGCTCGTGTTTGTTTTACCAGTCTCCTCCTCTGTCCTCTGCCTCCGCATCCTGCGCTTTTATTTCCTCTTTCGCAGCGGCGATACACGTCCGGTCCGTTCGACCGCTCGCTCGTTGTCGCGCTATCGATCCGCGCCCGGAGCCGGTGCACGCGACAACGCTCGCACGCGACGCGTTTGTCGCGCGCGGACCACGCGACTTTGACGTAAGGAAACGAACGAATCGCGGGTTCGTTGACTTGAACGGGGAAAATGATTGGATGGGTTTGTGGATTGCTTCCTTTCTATGACGAGCTGGACTCGATGTTACAGTTTTCTCCATTTCTTTCGGTTTTATAGTATGAAAGGCGTTCTCGTCGATTAAAAATAAATTTTTATAGTTAAAAATGTCTTCGGAAAGAATATTAACACTAGAACTGTCTTCGGAAAGAATATTAATATTAGTACTGTCTTCAAAAAGAATATTAACACTAGAACACTAACAATAGTTGATCTGAATGGAGAAAATGACTGGATGAGTTGATGGATTGCTTCTTTTCTATGTCGAGCTGGGCTCGACGTTCCATTTTTTTCCATTCGTTTCGGTTTCATCGTATGAAACGCGTTCTTATCGATTAAAAATAAATTTTTATGCTTAAAAATGTCTTCGAAAAGAATATTAACGCTAGAACTGTCTTCGGAAAGAATATTAATATTAGAACTGTCTTCGGAAAGAATATTAACATTAGAACTGTCTTTGGAAAGAATATTAACACTAGAACTGTCTTCAAAAAGAATTTTAACACTAGAACACTAACAATAGTTGACTTGAATGGGGAAAATGACTGGATGAGTTGGTGGATTGCTTCCTTTCTATGTCAACCTGGACTCGACGTTCCACTTTTCTCCATTCCTTTCGGTTTCATAGTGTGAAACGCGTTCTTATCGATTAAAAATAAATTTTTATGCTTAAAAATGTCTTCGAAAAGAATATTAGCACTAGAACTGTCTTCGAAAAGAATATTAATACTAGAACTGTCTTCAAAAAGGATATTATCACAAGAACTGTCTTAAAAAAAAATATTAACACTAGAACACCAACAATAGAAAAGAATATTAACACAAGACCAGTCGAAACGACTGGTTCATAATTTCTTATAGAAAATTTTCTAAATTTACAATTATGTATTTAGTATTTTCCATAATTTTTTGTGAAAAATATGCACGAAGAATTGTTACCCATATTATAAGCATTTTTTCAAATAATCATTTTGATTTCTTTGGTACAAAGAAAGTCTACTTTAATCGCCGGTAGTTCTAGTGTTAAGCGTTGACGAGGACAGTGAAAGTTCTGCTAACATCGCAAATAGTGATTTGATAGATATTTTTAATAGCGATAGCGCCGAAAGTGTCTACATTACGCGAGGACAGTTGTCAACGACTAAAGTTTCTTGTTTGATTTCTTTTTTTAAAAAGCTTCCAATAAAAAACGGATTTATGATTTCTTAACAGAGAAATTTTTAATCGAACTTTGAAACGAGAGAAAATAAAATAAAATAAAACTGTGTTCAGATATATAATAGAAACTTTTATTTTATTTTATTCGGTCAACCGTTTCCAATAAGGATAGTCCTTTATTTCACTTCTCTATCTTTTAGATTGTTTTTTTTTAAATAACCATTTGGTCCGTCATTTTGTGAACTAAAATATTACACTAAAATCGTTGATTTTTGTTAATGTCTCTCCGGATTTAATATCCCGAGCGAACGAATATTTTTATTACTAAACAATACGCGAACCAGTAATATTCTACCATTCCAGAAGACAAAAAAAAAAAAAGAGAATCATACATTATAATATTCTATTCGAGACGATAATTTATTCTCATAAATCTAAAGGAAAGTTTTGAATCAAGATGACGGAGAAACAATTAAGGAAGCAATGTAAATCGTAAGAGAATCGGTTTCGTAAGAGATATCTCGTAGAGAATGATGAATAAACTGGTAGACAATAATATTATTAATAATCGGGCTGTGCAAGTAGCCGAACAGAAGGTAACCATTGTAGCATCAATGGTTTTCATCGCTGAATACTGATCCGTAACACGACAATGGTGAAAGGGTGTAACTGGCATTCAATCTTTTTTTTTTTTTCTTTTAGTCTGACTGATTTATCGAGAGGTTAGGAGCCTGGCAAGTTTTGCAAGTTGTTTAATCGGATGCAGGAATTTATTTAAGTGTTAAAATTGTAATAGCAGCGAGATGTCGTCACGAACTACTTGTGCTATTAATTGAATAACAGTGAGTAGGAATAGTCTAGGCAGGGAATAAATTTATGGCACCTTGTCGCGAACACCTCTGCAAATTGAAATATAAATTTACTTTAACTAGAATTATTTGAAATCTACTTAGCTCTGTGATTTTATCGTGAGTAGAAATTTACCTCCTTAAGTCACACAATAAAATTGCAGATTTTTTTTTAATAATAATCCGTGATAGCCATTTATTAACTTTTTTTTTAATTCGTCTTATGATTGTAACACATATTGTATATGTGTGTATAGAT
>SMSQ01019043.1:101600-154586 GCA_019453375.1 Ctenoplectra terminalis | reverse complement strand
TTTTTTTTTTTTTTTTTTCTTCTCGTATACGGGTGGGTAATGATACTAGGGTAAATTCATCCACGATAAAGTGTTACTCGTCGTATCTTCGTTTCGCTTGTTTTTCTTTCTTTTCTGTCGTTTTCATCGATTCGCATTCGTTTTGATCGAACGCAGCTTCTCTCGTGTTTCTGCGAAATTGTAAAAATAATATGTTAGCCTTTACACGGCTGACTCTATAAATTAACGCAACCTTTCGAGGAAAGTCGTTTCGCGCGGAATGAAAGCAGGATCGTAGACTAGGCTTGTGCTTCTGTTATAAATCGATTATTTCCGATACCGAGTTGCCTCTCGATTGTTGAGTAACGACTGAATCCTGCTTCGAGAATAATTAAATGTATCGCGAGTAAATGACAGCTCTGGCGATTTACCTGTTGCTTGAAATATCAAGTTTACTGTTCGAAAAAAAAGAAAGAAAAGAAAAAAAGAAAAAAAAGAAAAAAGGAATCGTTCTCGACGCTGATCTCGATTACCTTTGGAAATACGTAAAATACGCAACGATATGCGCTTCGTTGAAAGCGTTTTTACTGCTATGTGCAACGTATCTTATCGATGCGTCTCCGATCGATAACTATGTTATGAAGGAGAAGAAAGAAAAAAAAAAATTGAAAGTAGCGGAATACGCGTACGCGTTTATACATGATTGCTTCGAGGGGTACGTGTACGTATATCGAGTCTTTCGGGAAAGACGCGAGAAAAGAAAATGGCACGGTCGATGATAATTCGTCGTGCGTATTTCTCGCGCTCCGTCCTTCTTCTCGTTTTCCTTTTATTGGCACTTGTTTTCGTTGTTCGCCTGTTCCTCTAACTTCTGTATCGATGGTTTTGGTTCGCGTGATAATTGATGATCGCGTCGAATTTATCCTTCTTTCGGGGACATTTGCCTTGTCGCCTCATGTATTCGCCGAACTCGCAGCTAGGCATCGCGCATTCTTCGTTTTGAATGCATCTGCGAATCAACGGAGAAAACTCGAATACTCTTGTTGTTGCGACGATTTGCAAGCACCGAAAGTAGTGTACTCACAGTCTATCGGCAAGGGAGAAGTATCCCTTTCCTCGTCTGATTTTGATGCAGTTTTGCTGGTTCTCGTAGCAGTTGCACTGGCACTCGCCCTTGGACGTAATCCTTGGCGTGAACTCTGAGGGACACCGGCACCTGATCGATTTTAAGTTAACCGTTATTGGTCGTTCCGAAACGTGTTGTACTTTGTGACGGAGGCCGATATCGAATCGGAAGGAAGAGAAAGAGAGAACTCACGACTTTTTCGGCTGTGCCCTTCTCATGTTTTGAGGTTGCGAAGAGGACTGATGATGCCTGTAGACCCTTCGTTCGGACGGATTCTCGTTGCTCGCGTCGTATTCGGTTCTTTCTCGGCATTCGCATTCCGTGTGATTGTAGAAAGACAGTTTTTCCACCACGTTGCCGCCGCCTATGTTCGTTGCCTGCGACAAAAATAAAGAACGGATTGCTGTTATTTGTTCTACGTTTTCGAATGACGTACGGTTCGATTCTCTGCGATATTTTTCAGGAAAATCGCGGCCCGCTTGAGAAACGACGCGATCGTCTTGTATCGCTACGGTTTTAATTGAGTTCGATTAACCTCGGTCGGCTATAGCTGGCTGACTGGCTGACTAGCTGCTGACTGATCTAAAGTGGCCGCTCGCTGACCGAGGCTTATTCGACGGAAAGGGGTTATCTGTATAGCGAGGTCACGCGTAGCAACTCCTTCGATCGACGCTAATTATACCCGATTACTATTTTTACGAGTAACGATTTCCATCTTTCTCTCTTCCCCGAACGATTCCGTGGATTCGGGACACGGATTCGAACGAAATGTATAATATGTGTCGAAAGAACTTTCTAAAAATGGGAACTTGGAAAAGCTAGTGTTTCGTGAACGTTAATTGCCGGCTGCCGACTGCCGGCAGGCCAACGCGGCTGGAATTCGCCAGTAGCTGATAAGCTTACCTCGCATTTCAATTGACTGCTTAGCGTTCTTCGTCCTGGTATCGAGAATGCTCGATAGAAAGCTCGTAAATCGCGGAGAAAACGCAACGTTCGATTTCTTGCTGGAATACAGATTACTTTGCCTGGGTTTCAGAGCGCACCTGGTCCGAAGGGAACGAAAGGATCGCTCCGTGGAGCCGAGGTTTAACCAACTGTTGTTTTATAATTGCTGGCAGGGATCGTGGATCGAAGAGCAATCGCTTATACGCATAATTGATCCCGTTAAGTGGGTCGCAGGCTAGGATCGCGGTCGGGATCGATGACAATGGACTGGCGGAACGAAATGTCGTGATCCCGATTCCGTAATCAAGGGTAGCAGCGATCGGTCGTGATCTCCCGCTACGTTTCATCGAAAAGATTCCACGAGTAGGTGTGGTGATCGCGATGTTGTTTCAACGTCGATCGATTCGTCCCTGTCGCGATCAAAGGTCGAATGCAACTTTGTGTAGTTTTGTCTATCTTTCTTATGCGTAACGTGGGCGAAGAGATATCACCGATACGACGGACAGGTATCTGTAATTGCGCGTGTAAAGCGCGAGATTTAGCGATTCCCAAGTGAATAAGTACTTGAAACTGTTCGCTCGATGCTTTGAAACGCAGAATTGAAACGATGAAACTTTATGGAATGTGAATATTATTCACCTCTCGTATACTTGGATGAGCTCGATGAAACCGAATCGATTTGAAAATCGTCTCGAGAAGCGTATACCTATATACCTGTATGTATACGTATGGTAGACGTAAAGGTAGCGCCATACGCTTCGGAGGATGTATAATAATGAAGCACGTGAACAAATTGTTTCGAAGAGTAACGTAGCTTTCGGTTGATTTTTTTGCATATTGACAAAGTGTACAGATCTCGTGGCCTGTCTCCCTCTTTCTTTGCACATTGTGTCAAGACGGTACGCTAGGATTGAGATTCGCGATCGTCTCGCCTGACGAACAGACCTGGCTGAGAGATCGTGCTGATAAATTTGATGCCACAGTGGCGTACCCAGGTTCCTATTTGTCGATAATAACATCTTCCGTTTCTTCAATTCGAATAAAGAGTCGAAGCAGGGTCTATCGCGTACAGGTCGTACAATCCATAGGATCGCGAAGGAACGTGGAGCTTTGTCGACGCCATTGTCACGCCATTTTATCTTTTAAACGGTCCCGGCATGATGGTCCCGTAGGGCGTAGCTTTTTCTCGGGGCGAATAATATACATTCTGAATTTTTGCATATTTTTTTACATGGCTCTCTGGCGAAAAATCGAGCGTGAATGCCTGAATAATGCAGTTCCGGTTGTGACACGGCAGGATTGGCCGTCTTCGGAAAGGGAGCTTCGCAATGTCCTATGGGATGAGAAGAATCTTCGAACGTGCATACCCATGGTATAAAGTCAACTCAAACCTGTCTGCCGATGATAATCGAGCTCTTATTCGAGCTTTTGCGCTGTGTGAATCTTTTTCAGTTTTAGAATTCCTGATAACATTTTGCCGGGAGTGTTGGTCGTGTTTGAAGGCTACGAAACGTGAAAACGATGTATCAATGGAAGATCCACGAGTCAGAGATAGAAAAGATCACGCAAACGTTTCTCGGCGAAAGCTTTTTTCGATTGATCGTTTCATCTGTGGATGGAAACTCGAAAGTCATCGCGATTGTAGAAACATGGTGTAGAATTGCTCCCGAACGATCGGTAGAAGACGATCGATCGAACGATTGATGATAAAAAGTAGACGAGGGTAGGTAAAAGAACGCGATGGACAGTTACGGGGATCTGGCACGATCGATTTCTAGGCAGAGAGATGGATACGTATACTGGAATTTAATTTCTACGTGGATTATTTTCCTCTGGCAGGAGTGAGCAGCTGACCGATCGTCTCATTAGCATTCACTGTATCTTGCTCGAAGCACCCACTCGTGAATGAAACACAGCAGAAGCGGACACGAAATTACGTGCACGCGAGTCTTGAGATTCTTTGGGATCGGTGAATCATGCCGGTTGTGTCTTTCGCTTCGTGCTCTGCCTGGTGTTTCCTGTAATTTTCGGGATACAAGAATGCGCTCCGTGATTCGATTAGCGATTCATCGCGGCGACGACCACGAAGAATCTACGAATGAGACATCGAGCCACGGCTCCGTTGCGAAATGCCCGATTGTATTCCGATGTGCTTGCCAGCTAACCGTTCCCAAGAGATTGTACCAACTTATGGTACAAGACGCGGTAATTACCTGCGGTAACTCTCCGCCGTTGCTCGCTAACTATTCGAAGATTTTACCACTATCGGTGAATGCTTTGCGAGGAACGATCACAAGGAGAACATAAGCTACGAAAATTTCTTACGGTTCGTTTCTGAGATTCGGCAGTTGAGAAGAATTTTCTCGATCAAACCTCCAACGGATGCTCTCTCTTTTTCATTCTCGGAAGTACGTATTTCCTAGGCGATCGATCGATTCGTCAATATTATACGGAAATTTGGTAAACGCAATGCAAGCGTTACTTTTTTTCTTTCCATCGGAGAAGAACACTTATGGGGAATTCAGTGAGCTCAAACGTTTTGAGTGCCTACGGACAACGGTATCTTTCTTATTTTCTTTTACATCTGAACTGTAGGGTACTTCGTCGCTCCACTGAATTTTACGCTCAACAACGATTTGTGTTCAGCGTGATCCGAAGGTCGTTTTGGTGGGCTGCTTGGAAGAAAAGTTTGCGCAATGGTTTTGTGTTCCAAATGTCTGTATATTTTTCGAGATATTCTAGAGTCTAGTGTCTAGACTCTAGAAATTCGACAATTTTGTGTACGCAAGATCTTGGCTGTAGATTCTTTTTGGAGGATTTTATCGGATTTTTTTCGAGAACCTTGTTGATGTTCTATCTTTACACCCTGATATTCGCAACAGCGGATAAAAACGGTTAAATTGTTTCGGTTTAGTGAAACGCTGACTGATTATGGCATACGGTTATTCGTTCGATTTTGTAAGTATAAGAAGCAGTCCAAAGACTACTAAGAAAAGGTGAACAGTGAACAACGTTTTTCTGTGTTTCGTGATGTAACGAATTTCTAATTAACCGACCCCTTCGAAAGGCAAACGATACGTGCCTGTTCCGTAATGATAATTAATCGAATCCCTAACGTCTGGTGGCCGTTGCAACAAATTGACGAATAAATATGTTATATCGTGTGTTCGGAGCGTCTATTCGTTAACGCAAACCGCACGAGCTGCGGCTCGGATCGTTTTACAGGTACGGTCGGGCCGCGACTTGGTATGCGGATTTACCGACAACGTTCTCCGACATTAACGGAGTCCGTAAAGTACATCGAGTTATATCGTTCGTTGATTGCATTAACGACGATCTATACGGAATATCCGTGGCAGCTGTTCTTCGCCGTGAAACAAGAAACATTGGAGCAAATCACGGTCGTCGCGTGCAATGTAATTGCTATCTGCAATTTATCGCTGTTATCTCGATGAATAGTCGGATGAGAAATACGTTGAACGCTAAGGTGGAGACTTTTCCGAGTTGAATTCGATTAACCTTATTTGGGAGAAATATAAAGGTTTCGAATCTCTATAGACAGATTGGAAGTAACAACGTTGTGCCTTTGTCTAAGTGAAGTAGTCTCTAACAGTTGATGTTGTCGTAACCTTGTGAAAACTATATGATTGTTAGCTCGTAAATTGTATCGGTAAACCTGACAGCTCGTGTACATCAGTTTTTCATGGGCGCGTGCGTAAGCTCTAAGACCGATTTGCATGTGGTTACTAGTGGGCGTTCCTGTATCCGATCGAGATCCTTATCGTGCCAGCGTTGCGTTAAGGCCGCGTGAGAAGATTGTACGAGAATTAGTGAATATACTCGTCGCTATCTCGGTTGTATGGTTGAACTGCGCGAAAGGTGATTGTAGATGTTGCATGATATTTAGTATCTTTGACTACCTCCTCAAATTCTGTTCTATCGATGGATAGTTATAATTATATTATTATAATTTACCGAATTAGCAAATATTGAAAAGATTCTTCCGGCCTGCGATAGATACCATCTCGTACCAATGTTTCAATTTGTTTTCCCGATGACAGATCGTGCATAATTTCAATTGTGTCTCGATAATTTTTACCGAAATATACCAACAATCGAGTAATCTAAGAATCGCGTGTCTTCCATGCTATCTTAACATTTCTGGAAAATTGTATTCCGAAGATCATGAACCATTGTATTCCAAAGACTATTTTCATTGATTTGCAGATTATATTCTTGATACTTTGCTACATTAGGCAAACTATATTAGTCAAAGTCATAGACATGTTACGTATTACATATTTCGTGTAAAACGTAACTGGTTAAGGCAATCGGTACGCGTCGATACTTAGCAATTCGAATCGTCTGAAGTGAATAGTCGGTGGAAAAGTCGAATTAATCGCGGCCCTCCAAGACTCTTTAAACGACCAACATCCGGAGGCAAAATGCAATTTGTAATGCAACTCGAACGACTCGGTTGTAGATTTTCATGAGTATCGCGTGTCTCGTTTATCCGGATCGTGATCATTTATCGCATCAGTTATCGTGAACACGCGCGGTTAACACGGTAAGAAGTGAAGCGAACGGACATTTCAGCGTTTTTGCGTAATCATGACTATGGAATGTGGGTTGGATATTTACACTGCGACATATTGACGTACATATGTATGTATACGTTTAACAGCAAAGCGTTCGACTATTTTAAAGATTAGCGGGACACTGTGCTCGCGATTCCATGTCATGGCCGCTTTCCTCGCAATCGGATATCGAAATGTCGATTAATCTATTTAAAAGTGAAAGGTCGTCTTCTCTGTTTCGGCAAAATCGAAGAACAAAGATGTCAGACTTCAGCCGAGATAACTTCCATTGTAAAAAATGGAAATTTTTCCAATCTAGCTTCGAAATTTAGACTTCTTCTTTCCGTATTAAATTTTAAACGACCGTATCGCGTGTTTCTCAAATGCTTTTTAAATAGATAGTAGAGAATGATTCTCCGAGTTATGAGATAAATAATACTGGTCATCGTAAAAATGAATAAGAACATAGGGAAAGCGGTTGTAAAAAAAGAAGGCTAACCAGCGGAAGTGTTCTGTAATTGAACGATTTTACTCGACTCTGAGAGAGGCAGGTTAAAATCGATAACCCCTGGATTAAGGAATTTTAATTCGAAAATCAATTCGGCGTACCTGCCGTGAGTCCAGTTGTTGCGAACGCTCGAGTAAAAATAAAATTGGAAAAAGAACGGCAGGGAGAGACTGAAATTGCAGAAAACAGATGATCGTAAACGTATCTATGAGTAAACTCATCACGATCGATCTTTCGTGTGTCCATAAGAGTTTGTCGGTAACACAAAGATACGAGATGTCCGTGCGAAAGCTAAATTCAACTGAGGGACGATCTCGCTTTATAATCACAATAGGAACATGTACTTTGTTAATTTCTCAATCGATGTTCAACGTTTTTCCGTTATCCAGTTATTCAGTTATTCAGTTATCTAGTTATCCGGTTATCCAGTTATCCAGTTATCCAGTTATCCAGTTATCCAATTATCCAGTTATCCCCTATAGATACGTTGTACAGAAGCGATGATAAAAAGTTCATAAAAGCAGATCTCTTTCGAGAGCAGCGTCGGTGCATTATCACAGATCGAATCTTAGCCGATGCATACACCGCGGTTATCGTGAATCGCGTTACTATTTGCGAACTCGGCGCTCTGTATAAGTATAGGAAGGCTGCGTTATTAATTCGCATAGGTGACATTACACCTTCGTATATTTAGATACATAAAACGATTAGTTGTTATTGGTAGTCGATGCATTGGAAACTGCTCCGAATAGCTTGTATCGGAAATAAATTTCTCGTTTGAAGCTCGTTTGAAGCTCGTTTGAGTTTGAGAATGATGAGAACGATGTCTCGCAGATTGAAGTCGCGATAGGAGAGGTCAATGATATCGAAACCGCGGACGACTCGACGCAACTCGATGGTAAAAATTCATTAATGAATAAAAAGAAAATTGTTAGGTTCGAAAAGAGAAGACAAACGAACGCGCATTTAACACGCGATGAGGACGACGATACTTCGAAACGGAGCAACATGTAAATCAAGCTCGATCGAGATTTCACCGTTCGTGTAACGAACAAGTCAGCTCGGCATCAAAATTATTCGCGCGAAAACGCCGAAGCAGACGATCGAGGAGGATCTAATTACAGGGTTCTGCTTCCTGCAATAATTAATCGCTACGACTCGGAAGATTTATAATGTACCGCTCGCGTACGATTCTTTTCTCTCGACTCTGAGCTTTCCCTGGTCTCTGACCTCTGTTTGTTTTTCGACCACCTTAATATCGATGTTTCATCGTTCTCGAGGACATCCGATTTCACCCTCGGGATAAAATCATTTTACAGTTGAACGCGTAATCACTCGAATTGTTTGCAATTATCAGCTGCAACGCTAATTAAGGACAATTTTCTCCGTCCGCCATCTGGTTCCATTGAAACGTATCCCATATAATCTCGTATAATAAACGATGACCACAGTTCTATCATAAATAATGGTCGTACGTAATTTTACAAACGATTAGAAAGATTAAGACACATGAACTGGTTAAAACGAGATTTGCGGAGCTTCGCGTAATACAATAGGAAACGAGCGTATTCTGCGGGAACGATCGAAATAGAGTTGGAAAGAGGGTAGTTTGAGCGGTGATGGAAGATTCTTGGAGCTTGCGCACAGCGATGTCCTCGAACCGGGTAGTAACAACGCGTTAATATTAGCAACGCTGGAATCTCGGCGAAGAGGGCAATCGCTTCAAGTACAAGAAGAACAATGAATTTCCGGTTAGCTTTGTGCGTTCGACCAGCGACAATGTCCTCATTGTCCCCCATGGATCGTATAAAGATCCGCTCCTGTGCTGTGAATCCCTTTTGCCTAGCCTTTCGAACAACTTGACGGCAGAATTTTACCTTAATCATAAAACGTACAATTTCCGTCAACCGAGGAAATTGGGTAAGCTGGATAGAAATAGTTGAAATGTAACGAATCGGTGAAGATTTCTCGAAATGATCCAACGATGCTATGATGCCTATACCATACCATACGGAGTCATATGGAGTAAAAAATAGTTATCGGTCCAACTGTACTATTTTCTGACGTTGGATCTTTGCATTTGGCGTCCCACTGCGCGAGAAACTTCAACGTCGCCTCGAGCTGACTCACGAAATATCTTCAGACTCTGGCGAATGTATTTAGAAGCACTGGCAAAGCCAGAAAGAAAGCAGTTTCGGTGCGAATTTTAACGCATTTTGCCGTTCGATATATTCTCACCGCAATATCTGCATCCGGCGTCTACTATTTTCCCAATGGATCGATTGTTATATCTATAAAACTGTTAACGTTTTACAGGTAAAGGAAAGCGTCGTTTCGCTTTCGAAATAACCTTCCGTAACTGTATCCTTTAATTTGTTAATTTTTTTTCCACAACTTATAAAGTACATGTTACAAGACAACAGGGTTAGTCTTGTTTTTTAAATGGAATGTCTCAATTTTTGAGAAGCTATTCCTGTCATACGATACATTCCATACCCTACGTTCAAGTGACACTTGTTTGGACAACTAGATATATGTTTCTACAATTCTACAATAGTTGGGAAGCTTACTTTTGATTTCTGCCGATCGAAAGATATTGAATCTGTGCCTGGAATCGAGATATTCCGTGGTTTCTCGAGACCGTCGAGTACGTCGTTTCGAATACCTGAAGCGATGCATTAATGAACGTCAGCGATAATCACCGGCAAGAAAGTCGCCAGTGAGGAGTTCACGGCCGTCGCGTGACTATGATAAATCGTACGTGAGAATCGGATCCTTCCCTTCTTTTCTCCGACCACTATCTCGCTCGCTCTTTCGCTCTGATCTCTCCGTTGAGCGATTAGCTCGCGCAACTCGGCGGCAAGCCGCTTAATGAGCAGCACAGGTGAGCGCAAGAGGTAAGTGGTACGAGCGAAAACGTATGAATGGCGAGGAAACGGTGAGGGTAACTGGCCAGGGGTCAAATGAGAAAAAAGTCTCTTTCTAAGTCGATATGGACTCGGTTCGAAAGGAAAATTGTAGGAAAATTGTAGCACGAACGCGTCTCGCGGTGTCATTATCGCCCACGCGCGCTAACTGTACGCGCAATTGAATCTCGCTTCGTTTTCTATGCCTTACACGCTACAATGCTCTTTTCGACGACAAATGCAATGTTCGTTCGACAGCGATTACTCCGCTGTTACTCTTTCTGATCGTGAGTAGACTCGCGGTAGAAAAGGATCGTCAAGACAGAACTGCTAATTGTAATTATAAATTAAAACGTAATTAGCTTTGTGAACGCAACGAAGGCATTTATAGGCGATTTGTAAGAACTATCGTTGTTACGTTTTGTGTTGTCCCGTCTTCTCCGCTGTCTGGACACCCACGAATCAACACCGATGCGTAGAGTATAGACTTTCACCATCGTGTTCATCGTGTCTGTCAATGTGAATAACTATGATAGACTGTTGTTGGATCCGTGGTGATGGAGGAGTTATTGGTATCCCTATCTTTGGTATCTATGATAATTCTTTGGATATTTTCATCGTGTAACATGCTCGCACCTTGGCTATTGTGTTATGTTATTTAATAGATACCACGGAAATGTGGTAATTGCGTCTCGAGATACTAGAGAAGGCTTCGGTGAAAGGGTTCAGCAACACGAAACGAAGCCATCACGAACGGATCAGCCTCCCATGGAAGAGGCGTTAAATCGAGCCGACTACTTCCTCCTCGTTCCAAGCGTGTCTTATCCCAGAAGTCGTGTGCAGAAACCGGCTGCTAGTCCCGACCGGAGTAGCTTAAGATTGTCGTGCACGCGATGTTACGTGAGTCATTGCCACGAAAGTTCTACTTTTTGCGGTTTTCGTTTTCGTCTTTGTGTTTGTTTTCGTTTGCGGTTGGTCACATGGTCGAGCTTCTTGACATTGTTAAGCTCTTTTCGAACTCGGTGCTCGTTACCATTGTTGATAAGCCGAAGAAAACGATAGTTAGTTTCGAGTTTTAAGTCTTTCCTCTTGCGCGAGCTTGTTCTTTTCAACCTTGTTCTTAAAATCTTTCTTCCCAATTGTAACGAAAGTAACAATCCTCTGGTAGGTAACAGTTCTCGTTTAAGGGATCTCGGTCAGTAGGAGTGGGCGACAAAATTGAAGAAGACAATTAACAAATTGAACCGTTCGATTCTAAAAAATATACGTTTCAAGTGACAGTATGTGTCAGTATATGTTGGATACGCGAAGCTTATAGGTTCAAGTCGTGAAATAGGTTCAGCTCGGAAAATGTTCGAAAATTGATCGTTTTCTGGTGCTCTTATATTATTGTTCTCGTATCTTCTGACTCTGCGAAGACATCGAGAACCTAATTGTCAGTGAAAGCTGACTTTTCTCGCTTTTTTATTGCGCGCAGATACGCAAACAAGCCGTCTTTGAAGTTCTTCAACGAGCTTATACTTAACACAACGAGCCTCGTCCATTTTGGTGTTCGAGTCGAGGAGATGTAATCTGTGTATCCACAGAAGAAAATTTGAGAAGCTTGTTCGATTAACATACTTCTCACACGTTCTTGGTTGAGAACGAATCGTACTGAGAACCACTGGGAGTCAAGGTTCCGTCAATAAATTACAAGCTACGCGAGTACCTACTACATAGGATGTCCAATCCTGGCAGATGGTCGAGCTAGCACTCGGATGTCCGAGACGGAATCTAGGTACACGAAGAGATTATAAGAGGCAATCAGTCGGTTTTTCCCGAGATTCGACAACCAAGTACCGAAAGACGAAGACCCTCGGTCGATCCACGTACCGCGTCGAGTTGGTAAGTGCAACGTAAAAGCTTAAGGTTCCTGTATGGCCATTGAACTGTGACGATAAGCTATCGTGACTCGCTGAGATAGGAATTTCTTTTTTCCGAACAGAGATTAATCAAAATTGCGTGGTTTCAGTGTACAAAGATGAAGCGTATGAAGCGTCTTTCCGATCATCGGTTTACGTTTCCCGGGTACCAGAGTTAATCGATATTCGTTCCAACTGATCGTGAAATTCTTTATAGGCGACTCTCTCCCTCTCTCGTACTTAACATTCACAAAAGTAAGTAATTACTTTTTGCATAGAAGGTGAATCGTTTGACTCGAGTTACTCATGAACCGATTCGACTAGCCAAGCAAGTCTCTTTAGAGATAAATATAAAAGAAAGCACGCTTTAATACTTTATCGTGAGATATTACTCGTATAATTCCCTAAAGAAAGTTGTGGCGAAACATTGTATCGCATCCTATTTTCCCATACTTTCGATTCTTTTATACATCGTGCGATACCTTGTTCTATTTTCGATTATAAAAAGTTGCGAGGATGAAATCGAATCGGAAAGAAAAAAAAAAGAAAAAGAAAAAGTACGTAGCGTAGCGGACTTATTCTTTACTTATTCTTTATTCGAGAAACAACGATTGGCTGACGAGGCAGCGGACGTGGCACGAACTGCAAATAAATTACATCTCCGAGCGGTCTTATGCTAATCCGCTTGGCACGCGTGTCTATTACGAAATACAGCACGAAGAAAAAAAAAAAGGAAAATACTAGACAGTGAACAGAATGGTGTGTGGGGCCAACACATAAAATTATCCTTCACTCCTGTGACCGATTATTGTTGAAAATTTCACACAATCGCGACCAGACAGACGCTCGTTAACTCGATGAGTGTAATAGCGTGTAATATAATTTCCAACCCGCCGAGAATAGACGAATCTATGCGCTGATAATTTATTCATAAACCACGGCTTATAGATTGTATTTATCGAACGGTTCAAAAAGTGTAATCTCATACAGTCGTATGACTTACCGAGCAGTATCTTGTTACTGCCTATCCTCGCAACTACTATTACCTTCGCGGAAGAGGACTCTTCTCTCGATAAGATGCATCCAGGATCGAACCACCGATCTTAGTTAGCAACTACCGTGTGCGATCGAATTCGACTGTCATCGTTAATTATTGGCTGCGCTATGTTTCTTCCGGCTGGGGAATCTCAGAATCGTGTTTAATTCTTAAGTAGAAATAGCAAAGGTAACCCGACTCGTCTGTCGTCTCAAATTTTCATCTACTATCACGAGGCAGTTCAAGCTCGTCAATCGAAACAATGGATTCTAAATGTTTGGAAAAGAGAAATATTATATAAAATAGAAGTAACACGATGCTTAGGAAAAAGTTGGTCACAATTTGATTCATCGTTTAGGATTTGATAACGATTCGCGAAACACTGTTTCCTACAATTAATGTACTGCATTTTCTGCATTATCACCGTATGTACAGTGTTTCTAAACTGCCTTAAGGATCGACAGACGTTAACCTAGTTATTCCTCTGGGAGAGAGATAGGACCGGGAATCGGGAATCGGGAATCGGGTATCGGGAATTGGGAACCGGGAACCAGGGAGAGATTATAAATCAACGTATTTCGGTCCCACGTAGAAGCCACGCTGGCTTGGTATTAATAAACCCTAACTTTCGTGTCGCGTTTGTGCTTCTGCGTATAAGCATGATGCATCGTCGTCGATGTGCATGTGCACGTGCATTTGCACACTCGTAACTGCAACAAGAAACTTGCACATCCGCGTCCGAGGCAAATTTGATACTCGGCCAACTTCAGCCAGACTGTGAAACTGACTCATTCGCGCGGGTGTATGTCGGGCCGCGACACACCACAGTTGTGTAATCCGTGGATCATTATGGCAGGGAAATAGGGTTGGCCTGCCTCCTTCGACAGGTGGGAATGCAAGGGGTTGCTGCCGATAATTATGGAGAGTAACCGGAGCATGACGTCTCGCTAGAAACTTGTTTCGGAAAGATCTCGACGAAATAAAGGTTTCTTTATAGGTGAATCCTTTTTTTATACTTTTCCTCAGTTTCCCTCTCGATCGTTCGTAATCAAGACTGATTTCGTCGATAAATGTCACACCGTGCGGCGTTTTCACCACCACGTTTTCATCCTTCGTATATCTTACTTGCCGGCAATCTAATCACTTGCTCGATAATTGATACAATGGTTAAAGTATCATTGTGTAAAATAGCGTTGTAACCGGATACAGGTTTTCCCGCATTCTTCGGTACGCTATCGGACAACGGTGTAATAAAAAAAAATCCAATGTATCTAATTAAATTTATAGCCTTCTCCTCTAGTAGTAATCACCAATGAACCTGGTCCTGTTCATTTATCACAATCGGTTCTCGCCGCTGATTGGTTATGTTTCTCAACTGGGTATACGATTATACGATTATACGATATATCGAACGATCCTTGCCGAGATAAAATACGCTTTAGAACGTACATACCAATTCTTTGACGCGTAATTAACATTTTCGTATTTTATGATATACTTCTCGCGTTTCAGCGAGCACGCGATTTTAGCTCTTCAAATCAAATCCAATCCAATCACAGACAGGAACGTTCGGTTCTATATCATAACAATCGAAAGATCTTTGCTTCTGTTTCTTCGTTTTTTTCTTTTTTCAATTAGTAAATGCTACTCTGCGTTCTCTTTATGCAGATTCTAGCAAAGAAAAACAAAACACTTTATTGTAGGCAATCGATGCATCGTTGTGAGGGAATCTTGAGTTCACGCAATGATTGATTGGCCACAATCGAACGTAATTGTAAAGGTAGAAGAACCAATAATTTAACCGATGATTGATTTTGGGGATAAATATAGTGGTGCGCGGTTAGCGTGACACGCTGGACCATCATAGAAGATGGTCATCGTCACATTCAGTTACGTCCATTCGGGCATACAAGTTCGAAAAGGATACGTCGATGATCGTAAGTGATTACCAAGTATCGACACGAGAACGTATTACACGCGTTACGAATCGAATCAGCTCAGATGAGTCATCTGTGAAGCACTGATATCGTAGATGTTTGTCGATACAGAAATTAACGAGTGACTACGAAAGAATTTTTGGTGTTTGCGGTTGCACGGAGTGTGATGAACACCTCGATAAATTCTAACACGTTAGATCATACGCGGTCGCGTAGGCAGCCAAGGGTAGAGAAAAATAATTCTACTGACATTCCAACGAACGGGTGGACTAATCCTTTTCCGTGACGTTAATAGTCAGATATGATAGCCGAGAAATTTACGCGATCAAGTTCTTTTTCTTTTTCTTTTTCTTTTTCTTTTTCTTTTTCTTTTTCTTCTTCTTTCTCTTTTTAGTTTATATCAAGAGACGCGTATTCTGTGCGGTCATCGAATAGATGGAAAATTGATAATGTTACCAATGATTAGTTAACACGAATTCAACGAGGCAGAAAACTCGTGAATGTCTCTACCGGACAAAGTTTCAAATCATTTTAGATCCGCGTTTTGATATCGCATGGTCTAGATCTTTATCGATATACCCATCAACGGGTAGTGTAACAACGCGAAGCTGATTCTTGCTTGGATTTTTCATTTTTTCCTCGACTTTCCCTATTACGATCAAGTAATATAGATAATAGTGTGTCCTCATAAATCATATCGAAATACCCGCAATTCCTCGGCTTGACGCTAATAAATTCACCGCAATGCATTTCACACGATTAACGATACTTTCTCTTTGGTGATCAAATTTTCCTCGTTGCTTCGTGGCATCCATCTTTACTATACGCGATTTATCTACATACCTTGTAACGAGCCTTCGTTTGTAAACGATCGTTTGTTGTTCGACCGAGAAGAGGACTCTACTTGAACTGCGCGGGAATCGTATCGAATAATTGAAATTCACTCACGTAGAAGGAGAGTTCGACTCGGTGAGAATGCTTAGGCACACATGTGAGCGCTTCCGATCTGCAGCATCCGGTGTCGTCCGAGCACCTGTGCAAAATGGCACAGTGTGGAATGTAGTTTGTTGACGGGCTCGGATAAACGTCCCGAACCGGAATTACCCTCGGTCGTGGCCATTGGCAACTTCCCTCTCGTGACACCTTGATCGCGTACTGAAGAGCTTCTCGGATTTCTGCCGCTGAAACATAGTTCATCGAATTTATTTTATCGAGATTGCTTTCGAGACCGAATCGAACGAATTCATGGTTACAATTAGTGTTAGAAAACAAAATTCTGTTGTATTCTCTATTCTCTACTCTCTACTCTCTACTAGAGACGTTCGAGATCTCATGTGACCAGTCAACCCAGCGCGACGTTCCAAGACAAATCTGCACGGCGGGTGATATAAGTCGCGCAAACTTTCTATTGATTCAGCGCACAGATACCTAATCGCTTTCTACGCGTTTCACGGAGCGTCGATAATTATGCCGCGACCATCGCTAGTTGTAATTTGTATGGATGAAGAACAGAAAAAGAACTGTGTTTTTAGCGAAATGCTGTAATAAAGTTCGTTCGTTCGTTCGACGTTGTCTAGATGATTATGAAGTGGAAGTTTATGAGTAA
Organism: Ctenoplectra terminalis; assembly: GCA_019453375.1. Classification (NCBI taxonomy): domain Eukaryota; kingdom Metazoa; phylum Arthropoda; class Insecta; order Hymenoptera; family Apidae; genus Ctenoplectra; species Ctenoplectra terminalis. Next base: position 138,065 of record SMSQ01019043.1, on the reverse strand, counting down.
TCGGGGAACGAGGCTCGCTAGATCGCGTCGTTGGTGTTAATCGGGTCAAGTTCGGCGTAACACGGTTCAAACGAGACGTGTCATGGAACGATCGTATCTAATAAAAAATTTTTACGGTTGATCGTTAAATCAGAAGGCATCATCCATATCGGGAATTCTACTGACTTATCTTACACTTAGCATTCGTTGAACTATCGTTTGTCAGTGAACGTATACAAGAACGACGTATGTTTGACGAATGTCTGTCGTTGGATGGTTACGAGAGAGAATGAAGCCTCTTAGCCGATCGGAAGTAAAATAAGGGTTGCGGTGCTTGCAAAACTTGGAGCACTCCAAGGTGTGCTTCGAGGAAGCTGCACTCCTCCGTCCCTTAAAACGAGAAATTGCCGCTCGTTTATTCGTGAAAGCACGTTCTTCGGTTCTCTGTTTTGTTTCCGACGATGAAATTGTGTTATCATAACGTGGGCCGTAGAACAAAATTATTGCAAATAGAAGAAACAATGATTCCCGGAAACGAAACAGCGAAAATGAAAGAATTACAAATAGGAAGGATGGCGGGGGGGCGGGGGTAACGCGTGGCGCACAAGTGTGAATAAAACGGTTTAGTTTGAGAAAGAACTTTCGGAAATGTCTCTCTCGGTGTGGAATTATTTTCTCGGCTTAATCTTAGTCGGCAATCTGGCTGTATGCTAATTTCGAACGTAGGCGTTACTCTTGCCACGGCTGCACTGACACAAGATTATATCGGCGCGTTTACAATAGAGGCACGACCGTCGGAGAACCTGAAGTATGCTCGCTCGCTGAACATCCCGTATTCAAACATATTCCGGAATGTATTATAAGAGAAAGGGATTAGATCAGATTGTCTACGATTTTTCCCCCGGACAGATCGATTTTCTTTTTCGCTATTGTTTCGCTTTTAATAAAACTGTTCGATGTTAATTTACCGCGATCTTGATTACTTGTGGCGAATCAAATTTTTGTACGATTTCCAACCAATCGATCGATTTGTCGTAAAACGTCAAAAGATAAATATTTTTAATTTATAACGTAATTTTTGTTGCAACATGGTTTCTCGAAAGTGCGCGATTAAGAGGATCGAGCAAACATTAGTAGACTGGGTGTTCGAATCGTGGTAAATCGATTCGAACGGTTCGATATGAATGAACACGGAACGAGGCTATGGCACACGTGCAGGTATAGGTATAACCTGTGTAGGGCATGAGAAAAATCAAACGAAGGATCGCTGGAATTGCTGCAACCACGGTGATTAGGGGGGCAATCGTCGTCGATAATTTACATATTAATAAACCGTTTGGTATTTCGACGTCGCCGCCGCAATTGAAAAGGAAGAACTATCTCGCCAACGACTTGAAACACGAACACTGGTTATACAATCGAGTCGTTGGAGAAGGTGTAACGTACTTGAGAGAACAGATGGAAGCATAGAATTTGTAATCACTGCGATTCAACGTCTGCTAGTGTGTCTTTGGTGTGTCCATGTTTTATGCGCACGTAATTTATGTATACGTAATAAGCATATTTTTCCTATTAATTTCTAATTTCGAATTCCCCTCCCCTAATATTTGTATTCGAAAAGTAATTGGCAGTAAGGTTGAGGCTCCGTGTTATCGAGATGCAGGCACGAGGAGACCACCATCGTCGATTTAACGACGATTAATAACGTTATAGCTACCAGAAAAAGGAGTATGAGGAGAAGGAGGAGGAAGAGAAGGAGAGGAGAAGGGACAGAGGTGGAGGGAGAGAGAGAGAGAGAGAGAGCGAGGGGCGGGGGGGAGGGGGAGCGAGCAGGTGCAGTTTCGAGAGCTCCTTGCAAATACTTGAATAATTCGATAGGGTGGAATCTCGATTACCATGTGGTTGCCATGGCAATTTTTTTTGCTCTATGTGACCAGATATCTCTGTGTTATTTCTCATTGATTCATTCAAGTATGGTGCATAGTTCGAAGCTAACTTACTCTTCCCGTTCTTATTGTACTGCTGCATGTTGTTTCTGGTTTCTTTGACGCTCTCTCGAGTGCCCAGAGACTGCCACTTGTGAACACTGTGCGCCGACATTGGCGGATAATCGTTTTTCGATTGATACCCGTTGTACTGTGCCCCCGTTCCACCTTCGTATGCCCTCGGATCTCGATAATCGTAATTCTGCGTAACTACAGGCCAAGGCGTGGTCGTAGAAGTGCTTGTAGTGCTTGTAGTGGTTGTCGTGGTAGTTGTCGTCGACATGGTGGTCGTGGCTGGAGTTTCATCTTCGTCCTCATTCTCGGTGTAGTCCTGAACGAAGAAAGAAATCTTGATGAATTTAGTTGAGAGCTTCGGAATAGAATATTATCTAAAAAGATTTGCTCGGACGATAGCACCTGCTTACGGTGAATAAATCAGGGGAAAAAAAGAAATAATAATAGCAATAATAATAAATTGTTCTTTCGTAATCATTTTTTCGATCCTGGATGGACCAACACTCCTCCATGGTGGATCGGAAGATTCTCTTCCAGAAACAGTGTTAATATACGAATTTGCATCTCATCGCGACGAACCTTCCACGAGGAATGAGCCGTCTGGAAGGAAAACAGAGGCCTACTTACAATTAGTCGCAGTCTGCATCATCTGGATTCATTGATCTCGAAACGTTTAATAGAAACAATTCCTGCGACTGCATATACGTACGCTTATATACGTAAGTACTACATCAAATCCGAGAAGAATTTCACCGTGGATACTTGGCTAATGGTCGACACTCCGCACGGCTGCCAGCCACAAATCTCTCGTCGATGGACACTTGAAACTTGTAGCCATTTGCCGTTTCTTTTTCGACTGTCTTTCAATTTGTGCCGCACTCTCGATCCCATTCCGGCGCCCTTTTTATGAATCGCTTCTCGAACCTTTGCACCGGTTACGGTGCAAGAAAAATATCCTTTTTAAAACTTTTTACACGATTCAACGTGAGCTACGAGAATTTTTCGCTCAATCTCTAATACGTATCACATTGTTATCGTATTACTGCCTTTGGTATGCCCGACAATATGATTTAAATCTCTATAGAGCTATGTATAGCCATAGCGAAGTAATTGAATAGAATCGATTCGAAGATAAAAAAACGATCATCGGTTTTCACATATTTCTTGGCGAGCAGCTTCGATCTAACAGCTGCGTCCGGAGCCGAGGAGGTTAAGTTTGAAATAATTTATCATTGACGTTTATTTGTTTGATTATTTAATGTGAAATATTGTACGTGTTTTGTGGACCTGCTTGAAAAGTCAGCTCAGTAATGAATCGAAATCAGAGGGGCAGTACATAGATGTAAGACAAACGTATGATTTGCGGAGAACCAATCACAGTATCGAGTTTCCCCCGTCCCGAACAATCGGAAGTGACACAAGTGTAAATGTTGATGTCGTCAGTTTGTTATGTAATCACTTCCGTCACCTTTTTTGCCTTACATTTTCGCGTCACACTTTTCCGTTACAAAAATCGGCCTCGACCCACCGGTAAAACATATTCTATGTTAATATGTTAAAAAGTTGACCAACTCTCGTGATCGTGACACGAATTCATTTATATCGAAAGAAAGCGTTTACTTACCATTTTGATCGAGTAACGATGTTTCATTCGAAAGTATTTACTTCAAAGCTGCCTCTCGGATGTATAGAAGAGATGAAATATATACAGATACATACATACTTGTATATTGATATCGCGGCACGCGATTCATCCACGAGAAATCTTCCATTTTCTTTGATCTCGGATCACGGAAAGCGGATTAAGAACTAATAAATATCGAACGATGCCTGCTGCACTATCTTTAATTGATCAAAAAGAAGTGAGGGTTAGGAATCAGGCAAGAGGTCAGCTTTGAGCCAAATTTAAAAATAGCCAGCACCGGTTTCTGTGAATCTCGCGTTCGCATATGACTACCGCCGCTTATTTTTTTATAGCTCTCGTTCTGTACAGTTCCCGCGAAACTTTTTAAAATGTATATACATACAAATGTGTGTGTGTGTGCGTGTGTACATTCTCGTTTTTTCTTGTTTTTTCTTGTTTTTTCTCGTTTCAGATCGCATCATCTTTTACTTTTCTGCTCATCCAATTTTATTATGTATGTAGATGGATAAATATGGGGAATTACCGAGTCTGTTCACGATTAGATACTAGTTGGTATCGAAGCATAATTAAACTTAATATTATACTAAATAATGGCGATAAACGGCGGTAAAAAGGAGAAATAATTTCGGAGAATCGAGCGTCCGCGTTTACACGATAGCCAAGTATCAAGGGTCACTGAGTGAGCGTTTCTGATCTTTGAGCGACGATCATTGAGAACAAGTTTGTGAAAATTAATGATAAAAAATACGAGTTCGTCGACTCGTTGTTTATTTTGTGTCAAATGGTTGGCCACGCTCAAAAATTTCGCCACCCGTCATCGAACAGTTGGCAACACACTCGTAATATCGATAACACCGGTTCGTTTACTATTGTAATCTAGACCACACGTGTTTTCGCCTCCGAATAGAAGCGATTTTTTTAAAGCATCCTTTAATGGTTAATCGATGTAGTTTCGTTTGCGGTTGCGGTTGTGGTTGTGGTTGCGATTGCGGTTGCGATTGCGGTTGTGGTTAGATATTACGGAACGATAATCTGATTCCTGAAATTTTGAAAATTCATTTATACGAGCAAGCATTTATAACGAGTAAAGAGCCGATTTAATGAAAAATTGTTTTGGGCCAATTAAAACGGTGCAGAGATCACGAAGAGAGATCAAGTGCGTTTATATTCACGCTGTCCAGGTGCAGGATCGAGCACAATCGTTAAGTGGATTATCGTGCATTGTCTTGGCGCTACTATAAAATATTAGACGCGTGTTCCCCCTATAAAAGGATCACGATACATACACTGTTCGATCTCCGAAATCCTTTTATAACTGACAACGGTTGCGAACCTTTATCACAAACAAAGGAAATATGAAACAAATCGAACAATGTAGTAATCTTATTAGTATAATTACTGTGTATTAATTATTCAAAATAGTTTGGAGGGGTTATCAAATGTTCATTGCAAATGCACATAGAAAAACCAGTTGAATTTTTAATAGCGTAAATCGAATTTATCCAACAAACAGCCAATGCTGATGGTAAATTATCCGGTTTCGGCCAACGGAAGAGAGGAATTTATACTGAAAATTCATCGATCAGTGAACACTGTTACAACTTACAATTAGTTTGGAAAAATAGTCTCCAAAGGCGTATACATCTTTCCAAAACGAAGAGTCTTCGAAAATAACGAGAGAATAAATATTCCAAGAACCTTTAAATATAGCTTACGCGGTACGGCAAGCACTAAGAACCGTTGTTGCACTTGGGCTGCACCTCTTATTATTAGATATTAGGCCCAGGTATCGTTCAACCACAGGACCACCCAACAATCCTAGTCTGGTGGTCCCAGGTCTACATCTCCCAGTAAACCTATTTACATTATGGAAATCTGAGTCACATACTATTAACGCGTTGGACGCGTCGTTTTATGAGGCTCGAAGTTTCTGCAAAAATAAGCAGGAAGTCTACCTCAATCTAACTATCAGTGACTCTTCTACTCTTGGTTAGATTACCTTTTTCGGCTCGTTTATGCAAACTGACCTAACGATTGAGAAAAGAGACGTTTCAGATCTTCGGTCGTTGGTTTCCCTTCGTTAGACCCTCAAATGCCCGTGGATGGAAAAATCACACATGGTGGCAATAACAATAAGATACTTGACAACGGCTATGAACAACTACCGAGCCTAAAAAATAGAAAGAGAGGGAGAGGGAGAGGGAGAGAGAGAGAGAACAGATAGAAAAAAAAGGAAAAAAGAGAAAGCAACAGAAAGATACAGAAGGTACCAAAGCGGTGGATGTGAAGGCATGGAAGACTTGGTATGTGATCCCCATACAAATTGCAGGTTCACCGTTCCGAGAAAGGGATTGCCTGGCTGCCAGGCTGTCTACCACCGCGAATCGCTAGCATTGAACACGAGAGACCATAAACTGACCACGATCGTTATTGATAGTGCGATACTGTAGCTTCTAGGAATGGATTTGCGTCTATGGGATTAATCGTTATGAATGACGATTGGTTGAAACACGGTGAGCACCTTGATCATCGTATAATATCTGCAGCTATTGGATCGATCGGCACTTCATTTGTGTTTATTCCTACGTATTTCCAAGCACGTTATCAAAATTTATTAATCGTCGATGTTATCGATACCTGTTAACGATAATTGTTTCCCAACAAACAACGAAAAGATGAGCATAACCGATTTTTCTCCATTCTATGTGACGAACACTTCACTATCTGTCATAATTAAATGATTGGTTGAACATTTTTCATTTTACCTGTAACTAGGATCGTTATCGCAGTTAAGTATGAATTCATCGCAACCTTCGTCAACCAGGACTGTTCTGTCGTCGTCGGGTAACGTGTGATTTATTGACGCTTCTACTGCCCGTAACGAACAGTTTTTTCCATATCATTGGAATATCGTTTATACATCGTGTACAGTCGTGTCGCATTTTATAATTTTTCGCACACGTATCTGCTTTGAAATCCCCTGACAAATATTTGAACATTCTTTCGCACTGCTTTTTTTTTTTATGGGCGCATTACTTACGATAACAGCTGGTGGAAGAATCGGTTTCACTTTGGAAATTTTTAGAATATCTTTACTGAGCTCACCAACGAAAATAAAGTTATTTTGAAGACAGAAATTGGTGCCACTCCAAAGATACGTGAAAATGCTCCTTTTGTAAACACGATGCGTTACGACTTAACATTTCGTTACGATTGCAAATAGATCTATTATACGGGCTAGGTTTGGTCAGGTGTCAATATCTACGACATGTTTCAGAAGACATACTGTTGTGCCGTATGAAAGAAATAACAGATACCTATCGAAGAATGAGTTCTTGATGTGAAAAAAGTATTTTATTTACATGACTCAAGAGACCAGAAAGTTCATAAACGCTGCCCTTTATGGGTTTGTTTCGATCGGAGTTTGAATCTTTCGAAGCGGTTCGAATTTCGAACGGCCAAAAAGATACTGCTGACAGGTCATGTTTTATGATTAATTACTATGACTAACGTGTGAGTAACGTTGAACTGACGCTTCTTTCTGACTAGTTTATCTCTTTCCTGACATCCAGTGATATCAGAGCACGACCGTGAAGATCAAAAATTAAGTCCGATCAACGACGGACTTAAACGGAAGAAAAAGGAGAATAGTAGTAATAGTAGTAATAGTAGCAATAGTAGTAATAGTAGCAATAGTAGTAATAGTAGTAATAGTAGTAGTAGTAGTAATAATAATAATAATAATAATAATAATAATAATATTAAGAAAAAGAAGAAGGAAAACAAAAACAAGAACAACAATAAGAACAACAACGACAACAAAAGAAGAAAAAAGGGAAAGAATGACTTAACGTGCCGCTTGGACACATTGGCGACAACCATTCCTTCGTTAAAAGTTTGGTATTCAAATGGCGATATTGAAACGGAAACACGTTACTCGAACGCAACTTGCTCGACACGACCCATTTGAATATCTAAGAAAACAGTATTCGTTCTAGCTCGTTCTAGCTCGTTCTAGCTCGTTCTAGCTCGTTCTAGCTCGATCGTTTATCACGATCGACACAAATTTTTAATTTATCAGCCCGTGACAACGTTTCGCAATATTTCGTATGCTCGTCCAGCTAACGTGGATTCACGCGTGAACTGTGAAATTAGTAGGACACGTCGAAGAAATATTCAGACTATACGTAAGTATGTATAGAGTTTGTCGCGCGAAACTCGATTCATCGAGTACGTGGCTTCTAACCGGATGCGCTTGTCAAACAGCTTTTTTCCATCAGTCGCTTCCTACCAGCCGGAACATATATATGTGCCGACGAGTCGCGACACGCGGAATTTTAATTAGAAGAGGTGAATCAGAAACGAAGGTTTACTGTTTCCCATGGCGATCGGTCGTTCGCCAATTCGAGTGTTAGTCAAAGGTTGGCAAGCACGCGATTCATAACGATAGGTGATCTCCGTTTCGTCATCGTCCTATCTTTTCTTTCATAGGTGGTTCGCTAGATTTGACCGCGGAGCAATACTTTTTTAACGATTCGATCAGCGATCTTCACCTTGGATGCTTGGACCGAGATGTATTTTCTATACATTGTATAGTTTTCCACCGATTATTCGTCAGAATGAAATTGGTTTTGCTGATAATAGCCATCTGGAACATGTTGGTCAATAATTTTATTCACAATAACATATTCGACGAACGCGAAGAATTCCAGATTAACGATCTCTTGCGATTAACGATGAAAATGGAAAACCGTTGGAGCTGAAAAGTCAGGCAACCGCGACGAAGAACAGATCGAAGGAATGAATCGAGTAGCATATACTTTGACATCGTTCGTTTGCGCTAACCAATGAGGTCATCCAGAAATTCTCCGACGCACAGTTGCTGACCGTTAATAGGGAGAAGGTGCAATGCCTGGATGACATCATCTCGTATTCACGCCTTACAGAACATAGTACACGACCGTCGACACTCCTTAGAAAGTCTTCAAGATAAATAAATGGTTGGAAATTTATTTGTTCGTGCTCCTCTAGCAGCCACTACGATAAATCTATCTTGGTTCCTTGACGTGTATCGGGGAATAGATCTTAGGAGGACAACGGCCGTGCTTAACGGTGCAAATTAGCACGCGATTGCTTTTGAGTACACGCCCGTAAATATCAAATAACGCCAAAGATTACCTTGCGTCGAAAATTGAATCCTTCTGATCGATAATCATTATCATAGATCATTGGACCGAACTACGAGGTGCAAATAAAAATTGAATAAAGCAATGTGACAAGATACAAGCTAGATGAACGTTCTAAACGAGTAAGCTAAGCATGGATCGTTCTGATCTAGAAGTTAGTCATCGTACCAATAGCAGTTACTGAACCGTGCAGTATTTCAATGACGCGTCGACACATGCCACGTAACGCGCCAACGTAAAGTGATAATACCGAGGACCATCGACAATTCGCCTTGACAATTTGCCCATGTTTAATTAACCGAACGCGTTTGTATTATATACGCTGTCGTGCCATTATATTGCCACTTTTGTTTATTTTTAGAAACGCCTCGATTACAGGATATAGATATTTACAAATGTCTCTGAATCGAAGAAATGGCTATACGCGACAGAAGCTGAATGAACGCGCAGAATAGCATAGTATTTTTGTTGCTGGTTCGCGTTGAGTTTCTCGTACAGCTCGAAGATACAGGCCGCGAGAGAGAAGGGTCACGTAGGAGAGGTGGATTCGTTCATAAAAGATGGTTTTCATTGACAGAACTCGTTTCTCGGCCCAAATAGGGTCGGACCATTCATTGCGTCTCGAAACGATCGAATATGGAATACCTATTAGCGGTAGCGTTGGCAATTTTATTAGTGCGCGGTAAAAATTGAAATACGCTTCGTCATCTTTGATAAAAAATTAAGTAATTTTTGCGCTCTAACAATTCTTTCGACAAACTGTTATAAACAGATATAGTATACACCCGAGAGATCTTAGTCGCAATGGGTTATGGCTCGTTTCATGATCGCATTTAAAACGATCATAATTGACGACATTGATACAAACTGTTCCAATGTATTGGACGCTTATAAAACTTGATTTTCAAAGCAACAACTATGAAACAAAAATCGATCGATGATCCAATCGGTATTGTTTCTGATTAATACCATATCGTACACGCAAGGAGAACCGGAGCGAACAAATTGTGTTGTTAATATATTCGAAAAATTTCCATCGTTAGTCACGATCATTCTCTAGAGAACAGCGTAAATAATTAATGGATAGCGCCGGGAGAAAAAACTTGCGATTGCAGTGTNCAATTTTATTAGTGCGCGGTAAAAATTGAAATACGCTTCGTCATCTTTGATAAAAAATTAAGTAATTTTTGCGCTCTAACAATTCTTTCGACAAACTGTTATAAACAGATATAGTATACACCCGAGAGATCTTAGTCGCAATGGGTTATGGCTCGTTTCATGATCGCATTTAAAACGATCATAATTGACGACATTGATACAAACTGTTCCAATGTATTGGACGCTTATAAAACTTGATTTTCAAAGCAACAACTATGAAACAAAAATCGATCGATGATCCAATCGGTATTGTTTCTGATTAATACCATATCGTACACGCAAGGAGAACCGGAGCGAACAAATTGTGTTGTTAATATATTCGAAAAATTTCCATCGTTAGTCACGATCATTCTCTAGAGAACAGCGTAAATAATTAATGGATAGCGCCAGGAGAAAAAACTTGCGATTGCAGTGTCCTTTTTCTTCAAGACGAAGCGATCCTGTGTACCAGAAAAAAAAAAACCAGTCGATGCGTGCATAATTTATCGAACAAGACTCATTAGCCGTTTTCCTCAACAGCGATCACGGTACTCAATTTTAAAACAACCGAACCGTTGATCCTAGTCGCGAGCACAAACACGAGTGTTTACAATTTACTGAAACTGTGCCATATATTATAGTTACATACATCGATCGGCTCATTATTGGACGCTTTGCGGTTATCTAACGATCATCATTCTGTCAGGTATTAGGGCTGCTCGAATAATAATTTCTGGATCCGTTCCATTAATGACACGGTACGACCGTGGGTCCAACCGGCAAAATTGGAATACGATCGTCGAACATAGCATCGCGTCGTGCTGCAATTGTTCCACCGTCATAGCATCCTATTGTTCGCGAAAAAAAAAGTCCCATGTCTCCGCTAAGCACGTGCGATCGTAAAACAATGCCGTAAGATACCTACCTAATAACTAATATGCAGGCCCGTTATTCACGCGAATCTTCCTCGAACTCTTCACGGAGAAAAATGTTGTTCCGACGCGCGTTTGATCAGTTTTGACTCGTCGACGTCGTGTCGTTGCGTATAGTAGATGTACATAATGATATATATACAATATATAGAATATATACAATATATATATATATGTAGTTGATTTCTCTAGCTTGGTTTCTCAGAACCGACGTAGAAACGCATTGCCGGCGTAGCAACGCATTAGACAGCGAAACACGATTGTTAGACATATCAAACGACGTTAATGCGACAACCGTGTGCTACCAGCGGATCGTACGTTGCTCGACCCTCTACGAAAGATCTACCGAAATTCAATCGATAAATTCCGATCAAGCACAAAGTAGATATTTAGACCTAAGACAAGGGTGAAACTTAATCGTAGGGCAGAATGAAGCAATTAAGTTGGCGGTTGATATCCAAGTATAGAACCTCGAAAGGTTTCAAAGGCATGCAGATCGAGGCAAACATGGTAAGTAAGTTTCCGTTGAAGATCAGATTGTTTGCAACTAATGTAGACGGTGTGTCTTGAATGGATTAAAGGAACGTGCTCACGATCCCATGATTTAATTATTAATATAGCAATCGGTCTTCTCACATGTATACAAATTAAGTAGACTGATCGAATCGCAATATTCAATTACAATTCTTTAACAACTCTTCAACAACTCTCGAACAACACTTTATAATTACAAATGTATCGCGTAAAAATATTTATTTCAACTCAACTGTCTTGGTAAATTAGAATTTTGTCTCTGGATAAATTTGCATCTATTTGTCACTAATTTTCAGCTATCAATTTTGTCAATTTTTTTGATTAAAGGTCAACCAATTGCCAGGTGATCGTTTACAATTTCCTCCAAAACGGTTAGTTAACGCGAATCCCTGTGAATATTGATTTTGTTCGTAATGAGAAAGCAAAGACAGTCCGTACGATTTCCATGTCGAATGTCAAAGGTAAAATTCTATAGAAAGGCTTGAGCCAGTTAACTAATGTACGTCTATCGCGATTAAGTATTAATTTTAGCGTAGTTCTTAGCTTAGCCTCGTGGAGGCTAGCAAAGCGTAGGAAGAACGAGACGTCCACGCGAGTGGAGCAGAGTGCGACCCACTGTTGTCGCGTAACGAGCAAATTTCAATCTTTACGGTGTGCGAGGTATATCGCGTTTCATACGTTATTTCGCGGTTGTATTTCAATTGGGTGTAACGATGCTCGGAGACAATTGTTGTCACTCAGACGTAATCCCAGCCAATCTTTTAATTCGAGTGATTCATCGTGTCTCCGAGTAGATGCTTCTTAATTACCTAATATCTTATAGAGGGGTGAGAAAGGAAGAGGGGCAAGGGAGGAGAGTGTAAGAAAAAAAAAGAAAGAAAAGAAAGAAAAGAAAGAAAAGAAAGAAAATGTTTCGTGAAACGAGCAAATAGCGTGAAAATCTGGTAAATTAAAAGTTTCTTTGATCTACAAGGGAATATGTTTTTCTTTCTTTGGGAAAATTGGCAAAAATTAGCTCTCAAAACCTTGCGTTGATTTCTGCACCAAAGTTGGATACGTTTACGATCCTCTTAGCGAATTAACCCGAACCATCGTATTCTCTAACAATAAGTAGGCGAATAGTGGAGCTGTGATAGATTCCAATTGACGATCTCTTGCAATTTTTACAGATAATCGAGATACCAAAGGAAAGCTTGTCGATTGCGGTCGCCTCGATTCGTGTCAATTTTGCAACATTTACACATGGTTAATAACCCTGTCATTCACATTTTTCACTCTCGTCGACTTGGAGCGATCACATCGTTACGCGAGAAGTCAATCCTTCGTTGCGAAACTGTTCTTTTTTTATTACCTACTTTATCATTTTATTACTTATGCTAATTCGGAATAATCGGCAATCGACGTATTAAGGTGTTTTTTGCGATACTCATATCGGAATTATTAAACTAGTATTGAAATTATTGGACTAGTAAAGACCAATTATCAAATATGCAATTAAATAAACGATTATGTTAAATAGAATGATGATTCGCGATAGGTTGTAACCGGCACTTCAGCAGACGTTCGTCTGTGAAATATATCATTACCGACATATGAATTATTTATTATACAGGACAACTGGTATCGGTAACTTTTGAAATTGTAATCAATAAACGGATCGAGAAATACCCGGAAATTGGTTGTCTGCCGGTAATAGATAGACAGAGAGACAGACAGACAGATTGTTATGTAGCTGCAGAAAAATGGAGTCAACAATGTTTCATTAGTCGCGACGGACGTTGATTATCTCGAATGATATGAATCTCGACATAATGGATCGGTGTAATGGACGAGTGGAAAAAATTGGAATAATCGCAGGTAAAGTAGCCTCCTAAAGGTATGCGTACAATCGTCTCCGCGCCTATTGACACAAATATCATCTCGAAATTATCGGATCGTGCATACTGGCGCGAGATAAAATTAACTAATCTTGAGTCATCGAGTCGTGTTGCACAAATATTGAGTGTACGTGCGAGTTAGGTACCTGCATACCTAAGTATCGTAAAGTGTCGTAAAGTAGCGTCGAGGAATACGATGAGCAAACAGACGCCGGAATATTTAGGTATGTAAACACATCGAGCCACTGGGTAAAAGAAGCACGTGTTTTCTCCGAGACTCATTTTGGTATGCTCGATCGTCTGAGCAGCTGTCGAATGTTCACCGAGTAAACGTAAAAAGGATAAACTTTATGCTGTTCGCACGAGCTAACATCGTCGCTTCGTCGCTTCGTCGCTTCGTTAATTGAACCACAATGGCACGTATAGAGATTGCCCGAATAACCTGTTGAGTGTGGTACTTTGAAGCATAGCATTCGATACTTGTTACTCGTCCATCGAGTTCCTTTTATGCCTTGCGCATAAAAGTTTGCACAATTCGAGTTATGAGTTATACTCATAAATATTCATCGATAGGTACTATTGTTCGTTATATTTACACGGAGAACGTTTGGTAGAGTTAATTGTTACGGGAGTTTGTTTATTAATATATTCAGGTGGAAAAATTCCATGGGAATGGATGCGTACAGAAAGGTGCAACTATCGTTCCTATTATGAAAATTGTTGTGTCCGTCGATGCGATTACACGTGTATCGCTTAACATAATTTGCATAATCCTTCCTTTGTAATTGATAGTTTATAATTGGTATTTTCGAGCAACACTTGTACCTGGAGTTAGCGGCAGTGGTCGCGGTCGGTTTGTTTCTCGTTTCTCGTTTCTCGTTTCTCGTTTCTCGTTTCTCGTTTATGTAAATCCAATGGTAACATTTAATTATTTTCCGCGAATGGTAATGATGAAAGGTGTCGGACTGTTATTTGCCGAGGATAATTGGGATCTAGAGGTGCTAATTCGCGCTGACACCTATCAGTTATTAAAGCATCTTGTCCCTATTATAAAGTTACGCAATATTCTTGTTTCCAACATTGTGCATTTAACGGCATACCTGTTGGTTTAAATGGTTGTATCGATATCGATATTGCAGAAACGTTGTTATTGCCACGATGTTCGGTAATCTTGGCACACATGGCTCTCTACGTCGCGTCGGTTCATGATTTTCCGTGATATCTCACGCCCACTGATTACTCGCAACAACATTCACCTGTCGATTGCTGGCCGTCGTTCGATATTATAATTATCGTATGCACGCATTAACGACAGGCGCGACTAATCGGGTCGCGCAAATTGCGTGAATTACATCGAGTCGCGATCACTTTACGAGTCGCACCGGATAAATTAGCTTATATGTAACCTATACCTATAGATATCGCGTTATACGGAATAATTTGATCCGAGACGAAGGGAGAGTCGAATAAATAATACTTTACGATGTCAGCAAACGATTCCAGTTTGTCTCGCTTTTTCCATATTTCACATTACTTTAGGCTATCGAAATTTTTTTTCGTAAATAACTGTCTACCTTCGAACGGAGATAGATTTTCTTGTGACGCGTTCCGACTTCTGAATCGATAATTTGTTCTCGCTGAAAGGACGGAAAAAGAAGAAAGAAAACAAAAGAAATCTGACTGACCAACAGGATGCTGTTAATGCTCGTTGAGCAACGATGACAATTTAGAGGCGCCAAATCTTTGTTCGTTGTCCGAATCCATGATGACAGTGGAGATTGTAAAGAGATGGCAGATAATATAGGGCGATAACGAGGAACGATAAAAATGGTACGTTCATTGTAAATTGGAAAGGTGTCCACGTTGCATCCTGTAAATCGAACAGAATACTCGTAACGCGGTGGTAGGTCGTTTATAGGTGGTCGGCATATTGTATCACCGACAATGTGAGAAAGAATGTTAACGAGACATATTCGTCCACGAAAAGTTTATCAGAGATCGTTCGTGACTCGACGCCCACTGTTCGAGACACTATTTCTGCGTTTCTCTCAGAAATTCGGGGTATTATGATACCTTGTGTAGTATGTTGTCTGTCTCGCGTAAAGAGGTATTCATAGAAGGTTGATTCGCCGTTTGAGAAGCCACTGACTGCTCACGTATTTTGTGAACTGGAAGCGATCACCATAGGAATCCAATTCATTCGCAAGCGATGCTAAAACGAGCTCAGTCATCGTTTGGCATGCTTCTTCGAAAAGGTTTCTAATTCCAACAGCTCTGCTTAATCCGTTCAGGAAATGGGAGGTCACGTAAAATCATGCGTTACAATCTGTGCTTTGGTTAACAATTGGTTGCGCGTTTTTCAGGACCCCTCAATTTTCTTCCAACTACACAGGTCAACAACGGGATACCTGCTCAAGATCTCGGTAGAAAATTATGCCTGAACGATAACGAGGAAGAACAGACAACGCGGCACCCGTAACTCGTGCGTACGGGAACCTTAATGGTCCTGATAGCTGTTTTAGAAGATTAATCTGTACCTCGATCTTTCGTTTAGTAGGATAACTTGGTTACCGTGTAGGCGCCAATCGAAATTGTTTCTTCCAACTTTCGTTGAAGATTTAACATAAATTACTGGTATGCCGACCACACCTAACCTTTCCGAAGTTGGACTGTTTCACTTAGTGTAAACAAAATTAGCGCCTAGTAACTAGGTGTCCTACGTACCTACATGTACTGCATTATATCTAATTGTAAGTTACAAATTAGAAATTATAAGTAACGAGTTACGAAAGAACCCTAGTAATTGAATTTGTTCACGACGGAAGATGGTTAACTGATTTCATTTGTAGCGATCCACTTGAGATTTCGATCTCGAATCAAGCTAGATTTAGGTATAACTACCATCAGTTTGGCTAGCAAGGATAGCACGGAATAATATTTTTGGATTTTATCGGCTCATCGGCACGAGAATACATGACGTTGGAAATATTCCAAGTGTACACGAGAATGACCCGAATTCGATGCTAAAACTCAGCAGCTGTGACCCGGTCATGCTTAACTACGAATCGATATTATCAGACACGATGGAAGCAACGATGGAAGCAACGACCGATTCATTGCGGAAGATGTGCCTCGGAGATATCCAGGGGTAATAATTTGATCGAAAACAGTTCAACCTGGAATCGGTCCAACTCTTCGAACGATACCTACGTACATAAATAAGTACGTATTCTTGCATACATGTGTAAGTTAACGTATGTATGTAGACGTATGTAGACGTATGTAGACGTATGCAGACGTATGTAGACGTATGCAGACGTATGTAGACGTATGTAGACGTAAGTAGACAACACGTATCTGAAAATTTTAATATCACAATTTCGACACGTTTACCAAACAGGTTTACCTACACCTGTATATCGGATATGTATCTCGGTGTAGAAGAACATATGGGCTATAATTTAATGCGCGCGCTCGCTTATCTCGTATAACTAATCTTGTAGAGACTTAAAATTAGTCACC
Source organism: Ctenoplectra terminalis (assembly GCA_019453375.1). Lineage (NCBI taxonomy): Eukaryota > Metazoa > Arthropoda > Insecta > Hymenoptera > Apidae > Ctenoplectra > Ctenoplectra terminalis. The sequence goes on along the minus strand of SMSQ01019043.1, from coordinate 121,253 downwards.
CCTACCCATTGTCGTCACCGATGATCTCTCACTGCTACGGATAGAATGTTAAATAACTCGTTGATTACGTGCATTTGATTTTGGACATTATCCAATCCCTGGTATACAAGTCCAGATGCATTTACCGGTAAATACAGCACATCTGCAGGACAATTCTCAATGTTGACGACGAAGTTCCAGGAATTAATCAACCTACGTATGTTGGGGTCAATCGAGACACAAGTGTTCCGTAACGTAAACTAAAACGAATTGCCCGACGAAATTTATGAGTCACCGATTATAGCGAGCATCTGCAATTTTATGTAACGCATAAATTATACTACACACATATATTCAGATTATATGATAAATTTGAGACAGCAATGTTTGATCGGTGACCGATTTGTTTCGATTTATTCGGTTACCGAAATATATCTACGTCGAAGCATCGCGTCCCGTTGATCCCTCCCACAGGAAGCATGTAAAAGTTTTTATTTTTCGCGTGGAATCACGATTTTCAAACGAAGACGAATTATTTGAGCGTTCGATTTATCCCGGTTGCAACATTCTGTTGCGAGATTTCAAGTCGATGCAACCAACACCCTTTAATAACGAACGATCGGAGGAGAGATTGACGGGAGAAACCACGAGGAACAACTGTACGTAGAATTGCTCAATTACCCGACGCAATAATTCCGCTCCAGTCGGCATGTAAAAGTAAATCGGTGATGGAACGTGGCGGGTTTACCTTTGTAAATTGGCACAAAAAGACCGAACAACGATCGCGACGACACTCGACACGATTTCTTTTTCTCCCACCGTTTCTCAAGAGGGATAAATACCGACTACCGTAGAATTAAGCGTTGGCTCAACTCGTAGTACAACTAGTGGTACAACTCGAGATATACTTTCGATCGGAATCGTTTCAATTTTTATTTTAAACGCGTTCATCTTTATTGTTATCCGAATAAGTAGTTTAAAGATATAACAAGGAACAATCACTTTCCTACTCCATTTTGCTCCTATCATAACATACTAGGCAATTTGTATTATTTTCCTTATGTATATCACATTACATTGTATTATGTATATCGTGAGAACGTTTTCATAGATCGTACATCTATTTACTTCTCCATTCGATGAATCACAGGAGAAAAGAAACAAAAACGCTTTACGATATGGATAGATAATAACACGTGGCATCGCTTGTAATCACATCCAGTGTTATTTCAGGATGGATAGCATATGCGTTACTTGAATTAAGTAATGCATCTGGCGAAGATTCGGCTATTTAGATACGCGGTTCCGGCAAACAGACGATGAACTTTTTGCCCCGATAGCGGTAGCCAGTTAGTATCAGCCTGACCGAATCATCACCGGTTTTGCTCATCTCTGAAATTTGCGACGAACAGAATACATATTCCTATTTTCCTCTCGCAGGATTGAGTTAGGTTCCTCGTGAAACCACGTTCAATATATTTTAGAATTTTTATTCTTAACATTGATAATTGAACATTGGCAAGACGTTGAACGAATGTTTTTTCTTTTAATCATACAACCATTATTTAAGGAGAATATTAAAGAAAAATGTTGAGTTTTAACATTCATAGATGCATGGATGACCCACATTGCGTTAACAAACCATTAAACTATCGCTTTCGTCAAGATAACTGTTCTCAAGGATTGCAGGTTTAAGCGAAATTTATTATGATATGTATGTATGTATGTATGTATGTATGTATGTATGTATTCTCTAAGAAAGTGCACGTCGCGAAAGATAAAGAAAGAAAAAAGGTGGCGATTTATTGGTACGTAGGTATATGTACACGTGTTACGTGTTATACGTTAGACACATCCGCTTAGCGATTTTTTTACCGACCAGTGTCGGTCGAAGAAAGTATCCTCTGTATTTATTAACACTCTATGCGTCGAACAGGTCGGTGACTCAGACTCGACAAAAGTTGAAACCGCGGTATTATCACCGCCCAACCTCGCAGAATCGATTTCGTAGGAGACTCTGGTAACGAAGATCAGCGGCCAGCAGCCGCGGTATTTCCGAGGTCGTACCTGCAGACATTGGGTCGAGAATTTTGATGTGGATAAAAGCGGTTTGCGGTCGGGTACCGTCTGCATTGTCAAGGTCGATCTAATCTTGGCCCCATAAGTAAAGGGAACCGCGTCAAGTTTCGTCTCGTCTGGTCTCGTCGCACATACTTGGGCGTTAATAATAAGCCAATCGGGTTATAAAAGTGTAACGAATTCAAAATAGTTGTTAGAAGCGGATGACCGCGCGAAGAACCCCTTCGAACAAGAGCCGCACGATCTTCGAGTGGCAGGGGTCGAACGCCATCGACGAGAGGTGGAACTGAAATAGAGGTGTCTGGCACCTATTCGAGCTGTCTCGCGAGCTCTATTGCCAAGGACGAAACATAAAAGGATACTTCAAGGTTGATTGGTCGTAATCTGCTGCACCAATTGCACCAGTTGCACCAAATGCACCAAATCCATCAAATGCACCAAATGCACCAAACGGACCAAACGGATCAAATGGAAGAAGGTCGTTAAGCGATCTGTCACGTTTCGAAACTTTTAAAGAAACGAAAATACGTTTTTTTTTTCTTTTTCTCGCTCTATCTTTCTTTGGTTTGAATTCTTAAGTCGTTTCGACTCAAGAAGAAAAGTGTATACATATAAAATGGCGCGATAAGAGTCGAAGACGATAACGCGAATAGCGGCTGGGATCCAGGAACGCGAAGATTGGTAAGGACTCTTTCACTATTCTCTCGTAAAATCGATCCACGACGATCTTAATCTTGGCCGGCAAGGTCGATAGCGAGAAACTGAAAGAAATTTTACGACTTTCAGCTCGTTCGATAGCATCGAACGTTCTCGGAAACTCGGTTCGAAAATTTTTCAAAGACTGATACAAACGAAACGCGAATAGTACAGGAAGCGGTGTTCGATTGCTCGTCACAGATTCGTGGCCACGCGTGAACGTTTATCAAGGTCGACAACGAGACAAACTAGATCCAACGATCGGCAAGTGTCTAATTCCACGTAACTGGGTGAACAACCCTCGGTATTTACGACGCTGGTTAATCCGTTGTTACAGATAAATCTAACTTGTTTGGTATTTGGTATTTAATCGATGAAAAAACTAGAAAAACTAGAAAAACTAGAAAAACTAGAAAAACGAGCTCATTTTTTCTGGGTCTGCTTTTAAAACATGGAAATATAGAAAGATTTGTGAAAGTGTTTCGGCTGACCGTATTAGTGACGTCCGCCTGCATACTGGTGTCTTCTTCGACTCCAGCCTTGATAAGATCCTCCTCTTTCTCGTTGTCCGGCATATTCAGGTACTCGTAATCCTGCTCGAGACTCTTAGTCTTCGGCTGAGTATTGTTCATCTCCGAGCCGGCTTTTCTCTCCAACCGATTGACGCTCTTCGTTGCGAGACTGTTAGTGTTCTTCGCCGATTTATGCTCGACCAGTGAACCCAGCAGTTTACCGGTTAAACTTTCTACGAACTTCTTCGGAGACTGATGCCCAGACGCGGCGGCGTTCACGTAGAGTGAGCCAACGTTCTTGCCACGATCGTGAATCAACGGCCTGGCGATGTTCTTTTGCTCGTTTTTTAAATTCCCCAAGGCGTCACGCTTTATGTATCTGTATGCCCTAATGTTTTCGTAATCTCTTTTAACCGTGGATCTGGGTGTCGTAGGATCGTTGGACGTCAATCTTTTGATAATATCATCGTAAGTTTTTAGAGAAGGCTTCTCGTCGATCTTGTAGAAATCGTTGTCCAATTCCTCGTCATCCTTGTTTCGATCGTCGTATTCCGTCTCCTTGGAAACATCCTCTTCTTCGATATCTCTATCCGTATCGTCAAAGTCATCCTCCGCGCGATATTCGTAATCTTCGAAATTATCGATCTTTCTTCTATCGTTTCTGTCGTTTTTGGCGTAGGAAGACTTGGACTCGCTCAAGTTTGATCTCTTCTTTGAATCATCGAATCTTCTCGATCGGTCAAAGTCGTCGGAGCGATGTCTTTTTCTTCCGTCTAATTGTAACCGCCAATCGTGCCTGTAGGGGCCGATTCTGTGTTTCCTTCCATTTTTCCACCAGAAACGATACCTATCGGAACTATCCTCGTTGTAGGCGCATGATTTCTCGTAATCGAACTCCTCTTCCTCCGAGTCGTAGTAGTTGGAGTCGGAATTTCTCGAATAACCGTGCCTGCGGTGGGTTCTGTCAGACCTTGGCACGTACCTTCGACCTGTATATCGAGTCGAACCTCTTCGATGGTACCTAGGTGGATAACGTGGAACGAACATTCGTTTGTGCACGCCAATCCTGGACGTCCGAGGATAGGACCTCTCGTAATAGGGACGAGAGTCGTAATAATCTTCCTCCTCTTCGTCTTTTTGATCTTCTCGATCCTCCCGATCCTCCCGATCCTCTCGATCGGCTAACGAATCGTCCTCGTAGTCGAGTTCCTGGGACCAAGGCGACGATCGTCTGTCGGCAAGGTCGTGATGATTTCTTCTCCCATTCGAGGACGCGTGCCTGTGTCTGTGTCTGTGTTTGTGAGCGGCGTCGTTCGTCGTGTCCTCCCATCCATGGGAACGATGCCTAGCCTCGACTACGAACAGACCATATGCCATCATAAGGATCAAGAGCAGAATCAGCCTCCTGTCGCGCGTCATTTCGTTTTCGGAGCCGTGTTTCTTAAGGCACCTTACATTATCTCAGCGACACGCGATCCTATCGATCCTATCGATCCTCTCGATCCTCTCGATCCTCTCGATCACGGCCACGATCTCTGCCCGTTCGTTGCTAGGGAACGGCTCTTGTTTCAGGTCGTTTCGACTCGTTCAACGATGCATTGCGATCAATGCACAACAACTCTGTTCGTTAAGATTAACTCGACTGACCGCTGTTGCGATCGAAACATTAACGATCGACCGATGCCAACGGAGAGCGTTACTAGTCTCCAAGCTTCGAGAATTAACGTAACGGTGACAAGTTCACCGTTGATCCACGTGGTGCTGATTTCGCGTGCGCGTAATCGAGATAAAAAGGAATATAATAGTGGTCGCCTTCCAGTTCACTGGATTTTACAAAAATGTCCCCGGAACGGTAATCCTTCGGCAACTACTCGACGTATTCGACGATCCTCGAGCTCAACGATTCTGCTCGCATCTGCTCTCGTGTTCATTGCGCACGTTTTTTTCACGTTCAATGTTTCGTGTCACGCGTTTACAACGATTCAAACGATTCAAACGATTCAAACGAATCCAAGCGCCGCGACGCTTGTTAGACAAGTTTGGTTTACGATCGACAAGTTTTACAGGTTATTAACTTCCATTGTTACTTTTTCAACACTTTTCTCGAGGATGATCGAACCATACACGCGTCCTTCTACCCGATACCGGTACACTACTTAATTCACTCGAGTCCAGCACCCTAACAATTACACCGAATCGTATCGCGGACCGAATGTCGCGGCCGACTGAGACCAGCCTCTCCGACCGACAGTCTCGGAGATCGCGGAACGCAGTGCGCATGCGTGCAGGCGATATTCGTCTCCCTTTCCCGCCCCCTCCGTCACCCTGAGCCGCAGGCTTTTCTGCTTCCCCTTGGCCCCCTTCGTCCCCTTCGACCCCTTCGTCCCTTACCCGCGCTTTCGTATGCCACCGCAATAACCCGTGCACACACGCTACATCACGGATGCCCGATGGACACTCGATGGACACCCGATGGACACCCGATGGACACCCGATGGACACCCGATGGACTTTCGATGGACATCCGATGGATACCCGATGGAAAGACACGTTAAACTTTGGACCTCTTACGTCCGATCGACGCCTACTCTTTCCGAAAAACATATATCGAATTAAATACTTTGTAATTTTCCAATTTAGTTAATCGGACAGTTGGAAAATTCACGCTTTTCTTTGCGAAATTCTGGGAGGTGATGTTTTCATGATTTCACATATTTACCGATAACACCTTGCTCCGGCTTTGCTTCCACCACGTACACGCGTCTCGGCAAACTATCGTCGGATCGCGTCGCGTAGACTGTAATGTGCTGTGGCTGACTGTCGGACTGGCTAACCTCGAGGATTATTGTTCACACCGACAGCTCATTTATTCATTCATCGATTTGACCGACGATGAGCTCGATACAAACTTTCTTATCGATAAGAATAGAAAATGAGGAAAATATCAATGTATCTACCGACCCTTAAAGCTTGTACCCAGATACGCGATAGTCGCACCTTGAATGCTACTGTCAATGATGACAGTCGACATGTCTCAGTATCACCGAACATATTTTTTCGATCTCTTCCCGTATCGACTCGTGGCAGCTGGTACATGTGTTTCCGTCACAGTTCGTAGCCAATCGGTGTACCGTGCTGATTTTACGATCCACAGTGTTGTTCGTCTCCCATTCACTTTCGCGTCGCCATTCAACGATACATACTCCTGGAAGAATCGGGGCCTGGTGATACCACCGAAATCCGGTCGAAAGACTGGCGCGAGAACGAGAGGTCGATAGGATCGCGATACCCGTGTTACAACCGGTACAACGAGGACTGGTTTTTCGTCGCGTGTAATACGGAGGTCGTCGCGTCAGGCACTTCTTGTCGCCCTTTTAAGCCATCCGCGGTGCATGTCACGATAAATAAACACGGTAGCCACTTTAGACGGCTTCCGCTCCGATTCGATCCTCGATAAAGGCGTACATTTACGACCTATCGTCAGGATGCGTCGCCGCTAAGCGTCATCGGTCCTTTTCTGTTCGGACGGGAAGATGGAAAAAGGAAGGTTTGTATACTACTGTATCGTTTCGAGCTACGCTACTTGGTGCGATAGTATCGAAAGGTATTCGCCACGCTCTCTACCCCCACCCAATCTGCACCGCCCGACCCAAGGAAATACGCTTTGACGGTTATCCCTGTATCGATAGCTAACCAATCGTTCTTCTTCCTCGATTAAGTATTATCCGGCAAGTATTATTATTCGTGGTTCATCGTTCCGAGGATTTTTCTTCTTCGTGAATTTGTTGGTCCCATCACTTTCCCATTGACAAGTTGGAAAGAGCTTTGTATGCGCCATGTACCGTTAGTGAAAATTCAAGAGCCGTCATTTAGCGCACGTATCCCTAACAAATGTTCCATTTTCCAGTATGACTCTTTCCTCTGTGATATTACCGATCGTCTCGCGTCGTCAGCCGTTGATGAAAAACGTCCACCAACCGAAGAACGGTCAAAATGGGTTCGTGTTCGCGCCAACGATCTTGGCGCTCACGTATTTCTATTCTTGAACTCGACCAGGCCGGAACGATCTCGACAAAAGACACACCGCTTTAAAGAACAGCCGCCTCTGTGGAATTCCATCAAGATTTTCGTAGGCACGAAGAGAAATTAGTCACGCGGCTTTAGCCCTGGCTCACGTGCCAGAAGCCTACATTCGGTGCATCGATTTGTTCTATCGAGAAGAACACGTTTCGTGGATGTATCTCGGTCTTGATCTCATTGTGATCTGAGAATTTTGAGAACTCTGAGAATTCAGAGATTTCCGAGAATTCTGAGAATTTGAATGTTTCATTGGTTCGCGTAGTTTTACGCGATCGCTGTTTATTTGTCGCATCGCTCGTAATAATTGAGCACAGGAAACGGTTTAGATTAGACGAACCTAGGAGAAAACCAGGCAAAGATTGGCGTGTAGTGCTCTGAGACATGCCATTTTCGATCTGAATACTTTTGCCCAAGTTCAAGAGGTTATCTCTATAGATTATGCTTGTAGGTCACTTTTCTACTGCTCGGAATCGTAGAATAGTCGATTTGCTCGTAAATCTGACAAGTTCTCACTCTCTGTGTATACCGTGTATACCGTGTTTCATTTTTTTTTCTCTATTAATTTTTATAAAATTATAAACGATTCCATAACGTTTCATGCTCTCGGAAAAGACTTTCAAGGATGACACTGTCCTGTCGACCAGGATCCTGATCGCACTTTAGTTGGTATTATTAAGAATGCAACCGTGATGAATTTAATCTGTCACGGAGTGCACCTGCATGAACGGAGCATGAACTAAATAACGGACGAATGAAGAGTCCGATTGTGATAACTGGAACATCTTCCATTGCTTCCAAAGACCAGTCGCAATAGACGACCCTTGATGCTTTCAACTCTACTAACGACACCTCCTACAACTCTCTTCTTTTTTCTCGTTTTATACTGCATCGAATCGCAAAGTGATACCTTGACATTGAACGGTTTGGCGCGAAAATTATTTATTTTATACTTATTGTTAGTATTTTTACGCTATCGAATGTCGTAAAATTGACCGTTTAATATAGTGTATAAATGGCAAATAGGCCGACGTTACGATGCTTAAATGAATAGGAACCCTGTACCCCGAGGATTCGACCGTCGAGTGGGAAAGGCGAGGCCACAGACCTTGTGGTAGAAGGACTTTGAGGGACAGTAGGGTGATTACCCTAAAACCATGGAACTTTGTGTATGTTTTCAGTAATTTCGTCAACCGTTCTAATATATTCTTTTAATACTTCAAATACATTCACTTACTTATTCATTTATTCATTTATTCATTTATTTATTAGCTTATTTACTATTATTTCCCTTCCATTCTGCACCTATATCCGAGATATGTTAAAGGCAGGTACAGGAGATACGTCGAATGAACACTAAAGAGGTACGATATTACATGCTACGAGTAAGTGTGATATTGGGTACGGCATCGTACGAAAAGATGACCGCGTCTCGAAGGCGTGAACGGTGCAGAAACGTGAAATTGGTGCGCCATAGTGTACTTTGGGTTAAAATTTTTTTTCTTTATCACGATACTAATACACAATTTACGTTACAGAGTGAGATATTAATGAGCGTTGAAAAATATGACAAAATATTTTAATAAAAGTCAATTGAAATGATGGATAAGTTGGAACACCATGTAGGTTTAGCCAAAACTGTGCTAATAAAACATTTTTCTAGTATGTTAGATATCTTACTCTATCTTATTATTTAAGACATATTTTTGGAACCGAGACGAGTACCTTGTCGTACCGAATGATAAAAGTCTACGAGATATACCGATACGATGGAAAAAAAAGAGTTAATTTTTGAAAATGCAAGAAGAAGAAAAAAGTGCAATGTCAAGTGTGCAAAGGAAGGGTTACGACTATCCAGTTACGACTGAGGAAACATCGTATTCCTAACAAAGCTTTCTTAAAATACTTGTTAGAAAAAACGTTTGCAAATAAGTTTAGAGGCTAAAAAATACATTTTCACGATCGAGACTCTAGTGAGAATATTCGAACGAAGCAATCGTTACGTTACGTTACGTTACGTTACATACCGAGAATGTTATTTGATCTTAAATTGTGACGACCATCGATCCTGACTCGATTTCGTTTCGTCAGCCTCGCTTTTTTCCTTCGTCGAGAAGAGTTTCACGACAATGGAAAATGACACGCACACACGCACACACGCACACACGCACACACGCACACACGCACACACGCACACACGCACACACGCACACACGCACACACGCACACACGCACACACGCACACACGCACACACGCACACACGCACACACGCACACACGCACACACGCACACACGCACACACGCACACACGCACACACGCACACACGCACACACGCACACACGCACACACGCACACACGCACACACGCACACACGCACACACGCACACACGCACACACGATCTGACGTTCATCTCTCAGAAATAGATGTATCTTGTCGAATACGTGCGAAACGCGACGAAAATAATTGAAACTTTTCACAATATGGTGGACAGAAGGATCGCGATGAATACGGATGCCGCGAATGTGATCGAAGGAACAACGTTGACGCTCGGGGCTCCTGACAAGTGGAGCTTGTTCATCAGGTCTCGTGGCACGTCAACGTACACCTTGGTTACTCCGATGTCTTTGATCAGCGTCGACAGCTGTTCAGCGTCGACAAAGTCGCCTTCGCTTGACCAGACTGTCAGAGTTAGGTTATTCATACCGGAGCTCTTCTCCATCAACAGTTTGATCGACTGGATATCGTTCGCAGCTAGACCGGCTCTTACGGGATAAGTTATCGGCTGGGTCACTCCCTGCTCCTTCAGCGTTTCGATCATTTGTGAAACTTGGTCTTCCGTGTACCGACCTTTTGTGACGTTGTCCTTTGCTTCGTATCTGAAACGCGAGATCGTATGAAATCTCAAATTTTGAGATCAATAGACGTGTCCACAGGGATTAAACGTGTAGTTAGGAACGGAAGATTATTACCTAGTGGTCCAACCAACTGATAACGTGCACTCTGGGTACGCTTTGGCTTGAGTTAAAAAGGCTATCGCGTTAACCGGTGCGGCGGTTGCGTTTACCGGTCCAGGGAGGATGTCCGCATTAATGAATACAGGGAACTTGAACTGTAAATGTAGAAGAGCTTTGTGATTAAAATCAAACTGGAACAAGTATTATCGAAGAAAGTAATTAAAGACGGCTATACTGGTAAGCTAATATAATAATTGTCGATCGCGAGAAACGCGTAGCTATGGGTAATCGTAGTAAAAATAACCCCCAAGTCCTAGGAATACCGTTTAATCGACGCGGTTGGTAAAACGAAGCGTGAAGGGCTTCGCAAAGATGCACAAGTTGGTCTATAAATACGCGAACGTGATACGTACGTCACTGTAAACTTTGTCCAAGATAGACTTGCTCGCGGTGAAAGCTTCGATACTTTTGAAGTCAAGCTTGATGCCCTTGGTGGTGTTCTTTTTTATCACGATCTCGAGAAACTTCTCCAACGATATATCGCTCTCATTCGCCGGCGGATGCGCCATTACCGGGATATCGGTCATGTTGGTTCCATTCAATTTTCCAAACACGACGTCAGCCTCCAGCATCATGATGACGTCTTTAAAACGGGAATTCGAACTTGTGAGCATGCATGTATTGTTACGAGTGAACAAAAGAACGAGAAAGAGAAAGAGAAAGAGAAAGAGAAAGAGAAAGAGGACATGGAAGATGGAAAATTGGCTGATTTCAATAATTATAAAAACATTCAAGATTCTTTGTTGATGCGTTAAGTACACAAGTATACAACTTTTTAGACCTTCCGCGCTCGAGAAGGTTCTAAAAAACTTTTGGATTCTTCGCACCTTTCTTTCGTTTGCCTGCTCGTATATCATTACGTATATCGTATATGACGCTCGTGGAAAAATTTAACCATCGCCGACTTCCGATAGAGATATATTCTAGAAGAAAGCGTACGCAGGAACACTGACGCGTACATACTTTTTTGTACAACGGATCGGATCGTGATCGTGGAATCGTTGCGCGTTTTAATCGATCGATGAGTAAATGCGAGGAAAAATGTAGGTCGTTGGAAACTAGCAGAGAAATATTATTGTAATTAACGCGAACGCGCAACCGATATCGTGACAAACCGTCTCCGAAATACAGTTCCACTAAAGGACATTTGATTTTGTATCGGCAAACCGCTTGAAATATTTCATCGAAATAATTCAATAATTAGGTTTGCTAAATTTACTCCGAGGAAATACGCCTTCCAAAGCTGCATTCCCCGAATTAATTTTTCATCGGCATCCCACCGCCCGTTTCACTTTTTTCTGTTGGTTGCATCCTTACAGAATTGATTAATAATAAGTAAGTATTCGCAGCTGTAAGTTATTCACGCGACAGCTCATCTAAAGGAAGCTTGATCGATCGTTATTGGCGCCACGCTAGCTGAACGCATTTTAAACGGGATCGGAAACCTTTGACACGATTTAAATTCCAGAGTTGCTTGGTAACCAGATGCGATTCGAGCATTACCGAGGATGCTGCTCCAAGGATTGATCGCGAGATCGATGTAACAAAAAGTAAAATGGAAAAGCAGTTTCAATACCGCGATTCCAGAGTTTCCGGTAATCAGTCACAGAATCGACTTCATTGTCAAGATCTCGATGAGATTGTCGGTAGCACTGGTTCAATTACACAATCGATCTCTACCTGATGCAAGAACCTTATCGAGTTCAGCCAGGCTGTTTACGGCATGGGCCCAAACGATCTTTGTGAGATTGCCCTCGATGTTGGAAAAGAAGGTGGCTGGATCTGTGGAAACGTTGGCGCACATAGTAACCTCTGAAACAGACAAACGTTCCAGTTAATCAAAGATCGATAATCACATTCATTCGTTACCATTGTTACGCTCTTCTCTGTTTTCTCTATTGTCGAAAACCACTTGCGCGACTGCTTGGAAAAACAATAAAACAAACAGAAATCACCATTTTAGCTAAGATTCTGCTATCTCGATCTCTGCATCGACTGATCGACCCATTTTTCAACCTATTTTCGCGCAACCACCTTTCCGACTGACCGAACTATTTCTATGTACATAGTTACGAAATCATGGATCAGTTCTACTGACAATCAGAAGAATGCAATATCGACCTATTCTTTTCTTTACAACGGTTGCTTGTTCTTTGAACCGACGACCACCTCGCGCCTAGAGTTCGAGGCGAGACTGACCTCGAACGAGCACGAGTTACACCAACAACGCTCTACTAATTGACCGAACAATCGATTGCCTGTGTCTCTGATTGTGAGAGGTACAACGGTTCCTAATAATGCGTTATCCTTATCGGATATTTCGTTAGTTTCCTTGAATCGGGCATTAGTTCGTTCAAATTATGGTTAGATAAATCTTTCGCAAGGTTTACAGTGTTTGAACAGTGTAACGCATCTTGTGGAGAAATAATAATCGGTACGCGGAGAACGATAACGGTGATTGCGAACGACTCGTCGAGACGTTTTGTCGTTTGATACAAGACACATCCATGTACGATTTCTTCTTGTTCCTGTTCTTGTTCTTGTTCTTGTTCTTGTTCTTGTTCTTGTTCTTGTTCTTGTTCTTGTTTAGTTGTGTTAAATGAAAGCCGCCTTTACGCGGTAGTTGCGAACCGGATAGCTGGCACGGCCCTTCGGCAACTTTTCTCGAGCTTAGACTGCATTTTTTCAGTTTATCCCGCCCTCGTATTACAGTTACAGCGAATATCGATACGAGCAAAGTTAAATTGGTTAACCGTAGGTAAAGATACGAGCTGAGGGCGTAGGTACTTCTTTCTACTGCCCATAAACAGAAAACAACTTTAGATATGGTCACACCGTGCCGCGATTACTTCAGATCTGATCCTAGGCGCTTAATTATTACTTATGTACATGTTATATAATATATAAAGTTGAATAAGATATTGAATGTTGGATGAAACATATTATAATATACATATAGATACCACGGTGACAATAACGCGTGTGATGGCAGATATCGTCGTCACGCTATGTTATATATTCTGTCTATGCATATTTTTAGAAATCTCTAATAATATTTCAAGCGAACGATACGTTGTCGAGTCGACGCGTTTCCACAGCCTGTTTATAAGTGACAGTGTCCCGTTAATTAGTTCGGTAACGGGTGTTCCGTGTTTATCGTTGTTAAATAGAAAATATCACGTATCGATCCTGGACCAGGTCGATTAGATTAATTAGACTAATTAGAACTATTAAAAGGTTGGTAATAAGGCTCGGTCATTCGACGTACGAGAGTTCATTTTTCTTCGCTAATTGTTTGCGTGCCTTTCTCGGTCGCTCCTACACCCTCCTTCTGTATAATTATTATTCGGCAAATTATACAGACCCGCCCCTTTGTCCTACCGTGAACCTACTCCAACACAATTTGAACGTCTCGATACGTATATCTGAAAATTGTAACGACCAGTATCTATCTTTGATCATTTTCTTTCCTCCGTTGGTCACACCAGAAACCGTTGAACGGTAACGAGCGTTGCTGCGAGAACCCTAAATTGGCTACCGTGCAGGACGTTCAGCAATTTAAAGAAGCAGCAACTTCTATTCTGTTAGTTGTACGAATTGGAGCCCAAGGTGCAACAACTCATAGGTCTCGCTAATCGATCGCGGCTCGAAACAATTTTCTGATAAACCACTGGTAAAAAGAGTGCTAAAAGCAGTTTATTTTTCTACTATTTTTGAACCGTAAATTGCTTCGCATATCCAATGCCTGCATGGTAATCTATTTTCAAGAGCGGTTCGCGATTCGAATAACCTCGATGTTCGGTTAAAGAAATGTTTGAAAATGTTGGAAAATGTTGAAATGTCTAAACGAAACGCGGACAAAAAAAAAATCAAAAAAGATACCAAGAGTAAAAGCATGAAAGCACGACAACATGACAACGCTACAACGCTACAACGCGACGATATGACAGTGCGACAACGCAAAACCGGATAAGTAGGCGAAGGGGCAAGGTAACGAGCATCATCGAAAATCGGGTTACGCCCAATGTGTACGTTTGCATTTATAAATTAATCGCGCTTCGCCTATTTTATAGACGTCGCGATGGAACGACAAACAAACGGACTATTTTTAAGAATCAATCGTGAAATCGTCAACGTTTTATTATTTCCGATTGATCAGCGCCGGTGTTCGTTCCGAAACGCGAGTAATTGTCTCGGCTTAAAGCGTAGCTTTTTTAATAAAATCGATAACCAACAAGGAGTTTCAAACGGTCATATTTTTACATTGCCCTCGACGAAAGAAGCAGCAGGAATACCGATCGAACTGCAACGAATGCCAGATTTAATTGCACCAATTTGCGACATATCTCGAAATACCGTGCTCTTCGAACTCGAATATTCTGTGTAGCTGGTTTTAATCGGAGTTTCGATCATAATCGAGTGACGGATCGTGACAGTGGTCGTACGGTACGAGTTTCGAGAACAATTTCCCGCGCTATTGGTTACGATACGTTATTAGGCGAGAGAAAGATAAACTTACGGATCAGTGCCAGGATGAAAAGAGTGGCCGTCGTGGTCGTGACACTCTTCATAATCCCCCACGATGAACACTGTACTCGCGTAGAGATTAGTAGGTGCGAAATAGACACGGGTAAAGGTAAACGATAAACGATAAACGATAAACGATAAACGATAAACGATAAACAGGCTAAGTACTTTGAAAAAGAAAGAGGAAAAGGGCAAAACCGGCACGACTCTGGTCGCTCAACGACACCCGGTCAACTCGATAGTCTCGAAACGACTGACTGTCGTCCCGTGGCGTCGATCGATCCTCGAAATCCAACCGTACACAATACGGAGCCGCGTGCAAAGAGCTACCGCGCTCTTCCAAGCCGCTACGCGTCGCTAGGCTTCGGTAGGCTTCGCTCGGCTCCGCTCGGCCCCGCTCGGCACCGCTCGGCTCCGCTCGACTCTGCTCCTCTTCGCGCCATATTTCCCGATACACAACGCGCACACGTGTCCGACGTTTCACGGTCTCGGACAGTCGGTGAAACGTGAAGGGAATGACAGATCGCAGGAAGGGGCAGCAGGTACGAAGGGAAACGGTTCTCTCATTCTTTATCCTGCTCGATACGTTAAAAGGGGAAGGATGCGTGGATCGAATTAGAAGTCGCTTCGAGGAAAGAAAGGATTCGGAGCGGGTTCGGTGTTTAGAGCGTCGTACACCTACTGTTCTTTTCCAGAAATTTGTCTGATCCAGAAATTTCTTCAGAAATTTTCATCGGCAAAACTGAACGGTATACATATACGTATACATATGTATGGATACATCTCGAAACGAAACCAAGTAATTGTAATGATCCGTCGAGAATTAGGTAAGTAAAACGTTTGAAACGAGGTAACGTTTTATCATAAAATTGTTCAAATATTGCAAATAATTGATACCTATTTCGAATCGATAGTTGTCGAACGGAGGACGCCGAACAATCGAAACATCTGTGTAAACCGTGTATTTGTAAAAGGCCAACTTTTAGCTTCGTCTCTGGCAACGTAGAAGTGAATTTTCCTCGATTAAACAGTCACAATTATCGGAAGGTTCGTTTTTCGGCTTGGACGATCACGTTTGCTTCGAACCCTCGGTACGTCCCAACGAAACATAGGGAGCGGTTGACCATGGTCACGGTTACAGGCGTCCACGCAAAGAATCGAACACGCGCCAACCTGTCATCGGCATTTTAAAACGGTTTAACGAAGTCTGTTGCCGGCCGTGACATATGTTCGGTACACGAGCCCTAAATGAATCATAAATCCGACGACAGGGGTCGTTTCTCGGACCGGTTAAGGGTAGGACCAGAAACATCTGTCAAGGGTTCGCGATCGAAGGGTAACCGAATAGCGTTAATTTCACGAAACGTTTTACACTGGTTGAGTCGCGAAATAAATCAGTTGCCTACGTACTTCTTTGTCGCGGCACAACTCGGAACAAATTTACGGGACGACGAGTCACCAATGGTGTGGCTCGCAATTTTTTATCGTCACACGCAAAGGTTTGTTAACAAGTTTACGCGTCGCTATCTACGAAAAAAAAACTGGCTTTTATCTTCTCGGTTGAATCACGAATGTATGTACATACCACGTTAAAGACACGAACGTTTGATAATTTCGATCGCGTGCTCAACCAGTTTAGATACTCCTTATCAAAATTCAATTATTTAAAATCACACTCATGACTGCGCATTAATGTTCCGTAAAATTTTTGGTAAACAGATTTTTCACTCCACCGCCACCGCACGCGTATACGTATACTATGTACATCGAATAATACCAGCGATATTTCCACAAAATTATGAATCATTTTTACTCATTATACAACATTGAATTTATCAAACGAAACAAGAAGAATAAAAGAAGAAGAAAAACAGTAATGGCAAAAGAATGAAAGAGAGAAAGAAACTGATTGTGTGGAAAATAAAGATAATTATAGCATGCCATGAGAAAGAAGCGGAACGAGGGGTCAATCCTGTTAATAGATCAATTTCTCAAACGTCTGTCACGCGATTTTTGCGAAAAGGACGCGTTATTTATTTAACCGTGGTAATTGTGGTAATTGTTGTTTCTTTTATGCTCTTAAAAATTCCGTGGGTCGAAGCGAGAAGGGCTGTGTACGTGTTTTCGCGAAACGATCGGTCAAAACTGTTGGAAAATTTTTTTCTCTCTTCTTGCTCCTTTACATTCGCGCGCAAGCCAAATGGTTCCCGTTACCACTAGAACTCGCTTCAACTCGGATGTTCCATTGAACATGAAAGGCAAGAAGAAAGAGTGGATGAAAAGAATAGATAAAAGGTGCGAAACCGTAACCTAGCGACAATTAAACAACCAACTAGTTATGTACGAATGTTTGTTTCACTTTATAAGTTTCCGTGTCGCGTGATATTTTTTCGGAACTTGAGACTTGAGACTCGAGATTCGAGTAGAAGGCTCGCAAACGGCCTCGTTGTGAGGTCGTTTGCAAATCGACCGTATCTCCTGGAATTGTCCTTGACTCGTTCTCGAAGCGAAACGGGCCGCGCGAGCAAAGAAATAGAAATGGAAATGAATCGATGGACTCTGAATTTTCCAGGTTGACGTTGTCTCTCTATGTACGCGCGTACAAGCAGTCTCAGGGCCGATGCCGTTGAGATACAATAGAAAAATTGGAGTTTGTACGAGACAATGAGGAATACTTTCCTTTGTTGGACGAGTCGAAGGTCCCCTCGGTTCTTTATACGTACATATCTCTCTTTCCCTCCCACCCTCCCTGCACTCTACTCCTTTCTCTCTCTCTCTCTCTCGCTCTTCTTTCTCTTTCCTAGTCACAGACTTTTCTTTTTCACTGTCTCCCTCGAGCGTTCGTAGATATGTATGTATCCCCTTTAAAATTTTCCACGAAATCGAAACGGTCTGACAGACGCGTCAATTGGACGTTCCGATGTTTGGTTGTGCATTCGTCGATCCCCTCGCCGCTATGGTAAATGTTTTCCAATTGTTCCGATTTATTTCGGTGAATTAAAGAATACGCAAGAATCGATGTACAAATTTTTCATTCGAACATCACGATGCTGCCAATCGAATCATCTTAAGAGCAAATATTTTGCCGAAAGACGACAATATTTCATCATTGATTTTCGATTTTTATTTCCGTTCGAGTAATCCGCGGATGATGCATGCTGCGTTTTACGTGGCTGGTACATAGCTCGTGACTGGTGGTTCACAGCTCGGGGTCAACGATTAGGTTATATTGCTATCCGTTCTTCGTTCGTACACTTCTATTTTCTCGTTACATATTAGGTTGAATCATTTATTTCGTCTGTTTCTTTACCTGTACTTGCGAATATTTTTTCGTTGCATCGTAAACTGCAGTATTGTCTTTTCTATTGTCTTTATCGTACATATGATGTTATAGTAGATGTATGTATTTTTTGATCCCATGCCGTGCAGCATTTCTTTCCGCATTCCATCTCGTGTGACAAACATCTTATCCGCTATGATCCGCTTGCTCGACTCTACACGATGGGTCTCGAAAACTCCTCGACTACGATTTTCAATCGACATCAATCGTGCACTCGTGATATTGAAATGGAGGTTATGAATTGTTAACATTAATCAGAAATGTTACGTAAGTGTCAACGATCGATACGCGACGTCGGTACGCCTTTTACCTGCTGTTGAGCAAGTTTGTAGCTTGTTTAAAGCGAGTTTCATACGGATGATTGGAAACTTGAGACGTTCCTTACAACGTTCAACGTTCACGATGTAAAAAGCTTTTTGTACTAAACGACAGATTCTTCAAATTCGATCCTGTTGTTGTTTATTACTGAATTTTCATCTAATCACCAATAGAAATGGAGACTCGAGTACATGTTTAATAAATTTTCACAAGAGAAGACAATTGAAGACGCAACGATGAAAAATATGTTTTTCAGAAAGGTTAGGAAGAACCGAACAAACGTTATTTACTATCGTTTAAGAATCTGGGAACGTGTCACGAGTTTTGTTACTGAATCGTGTCATTTTTTTTCTAAACGATATCGTATCAATCTTGATAAAAAGAAAAAAAAATTAATCAATTTCCTATTGATTATAACCATAGATAAAGTAGAGGATAGACATATGTAGCATCTTATGGGACCTCGTGTTCCGTTCCATATTCTGAAATACCGATCGTGTAAAAAAATCAGACGTTTTGTTGTGCCATCTACGATTTAGAGTGGTCAGTTTAGGAATCATGTACAGTTTAACCACCAAAGTTGGTCGAATCAGGAGATATAAAAAGGTTCTCTTCTGTTACATCCTTGTATGGATTGTCTGTGGTAATTTGAGAGTAGATTTAAGAACATTTGAGAAATCATCAAATTTCCTTCTTTATTACTTTAGATTTTTATCGCGTAGTTAGGACATAAATGAAACCTCTTATCTTTTTGGAAGTTTACAGGTTGGTAAGCAATTTTTAATCGATGCAGATGCACGACTGATGCAATTCTTAAGTTAAGGTATATGTATCTATCGTTAAACAGGATCTTATTAAGTTTAGATAAATGTTTAGTCAGGCAGGTACACTACTCCTAAGTTAAGGTACATTTTTTATTAGGCAGGTCGTTTTTAACTCAAGATAAATTTACACTTATCGTTGGGCAGAATATTCTTATATTAAGATAGAGGCAATACTTTTTTAAGTTATAAAATTAAGATAATTTGTGGTTAAGTTGTCTAATTTTATTATTATATAATTGTATTATATATATATATATATTTTTTTTTTTTTTTTTTTTTTTTTT